>PVIW01006776.1:42753-82107 GCA_004026585.1 Noctilio leporinus | reverse complement strand
TGTGTCTTGCCCTGGTTTTGGGATTAGAATAATATTGGCCTCATAGAACGAGTTTGGGAGTCTTCCCTCTTCCTGAATTTTTTGGTAGAGCTTGAGGAGGATAGGAGTTAGTTCTTCTTTAAATGTTTGGTAAAATTCACCTGTGTAGCCATCTGGTCCAGGGCTTTTGTGCTTTGGGAGATTTTGAATTACTTCTTGATTTCACTAGTTGTTATTGGCCTATTGAGGCTTTCTGCTTCTTCTAGGTTCAGTTTTGGTAGATTATACCTTTCCAGAAATATGTCCATTTCATCCAGGTTGTCCTATTTTTTGTCATGGAGTTGTTTGTAGTAATTTCTTGCAATCTTTTGTATTTCTGAGGTATCAGTTGTGATTTCCCCTCTTTCAGTTCTGATTCTGTTTATTTGGGTCCTCTCTCTCTTTTCCTTGATGAGTCTGGAAAGGGCTTGTCAATTTTGTTTATTTTTTTCAAAGAACCAGATCCTGGACTTGTTTATTCTTCGAATTGTAGTTTGAATCTCTGAGTTATTTCGTTCTGCTCTGATCTTGATGATTTCCTTCCGTCTACTTGCTCTGGGCTTTGTTTGTTGCTGCTCCTCTAGTTCTTGCAGTTTTGTGGTTAGTTTGTTTCTACAAACTTCTTGTGACCTTTTTTGGAAGGCCTGTATTGCTATAAATTTCCCCCTGAGAACTGCCTGCTGAATCCCACAGGTTTTGGGCTGTTGTGTGTTCATTGTCATTTGTTTTCAGGAACTTTTTTGATTTCACCTTTAATCTTGTTAACCTCTTCATTGCTTAAAAGCATGTTATTCAGTCTCCAGGAGTTAGAGAATTTTTGTTTTTTCCCCTTGAGATTGGTTTCTAGTTTCAAGCCAATGTGATCTAAGAAGATGCTTTGTATGATTTCAATTTTTCTGTATTTGTGGAGGCTTGTCTTGTGACATACTATGTGGTCTATCTTGGAGAATGATCCATGTGCATTTGAAAAGAATGTGTATTTTGCTTCTTTGGGGTAAAAGACTCTGTATACATCAGTTAGGTCCATTTCCTCTGGAGTGTTGTTCAGTGCCACCACATCTTTGGGGATTTTTTGTTTGGAAGATCTGTCCATTGTTGATAGTGGGATATTAAAATCCCCTACTATTAGTGTGTTACTGTCTATGTCTTTCTTAAAGCCTTCCAAGATTTTCCTTATATATTTTGGAGCTCCTATGTTGGGTGCGTGTATGTTAATCAGAGTTATTTCTTGTTGATGGATTGTTCTCTTAAGTATTATGAATTGTCCATTTTTGTCCTTTTTTATGACCTTCATTGTAAAATCTATTTTGTTTGAAATAAGTATTGCTACTCCAGCTTTTTTTCATGTCCATTTGCTTGATATATATTTTTTCATCCCTTCTCTCTCAATCTGTGTCGATCTTTTGTTCTGAGGTGGGTCTCTTGAAGACAGCATGTATGTGGGTCATGTTGTCTTATCCATTCGGCTACCCTATGTCTTTTGATTGGTGCATTTAATCCATTTACATTTAAGGTTATTATTGATTGATACTTATTCATTGACTTTTTCTCCCTTTGTGTCTGTATTCCTCTTTGGCTTTCTCTGTTTCTTCATTTTATTTGTTTACTTATTTTTATAGCAGACCCTTTAGCGTTTCTTGCAATGCTGATTTGGAAGAGATGTATTCTTTTAGTCTTTTTTTGTCAGGGAAGCTCCTTATTTCTCCTTCTTTCTTGAATGAGAGCCTTGCTGGGTAGAGTATTCTTGGTTGCAGGCCTTTGTTTACCATGACTTGAAATACTTTTTGCCATTCCCTTCTGGCTTGAATTGTTTCCATTGGAAAATCATTTGATAGCCTTATTGGGGCCTCTTTATATGTTATTTGTCATTTCTCTCTTGATGCTTTTAGGATTCTCTCTTTGTCTTTGAAGTTAGCCATTTTAATAATAATGTGTCTTGGTGTTGGTCTGTTTGGGTTGATCCTCATTGGGACCCTCTGTGCTTCCTGAACTGGATTCATGTTTTCACTCATCATGTTAGGGAAATTTTCTATCATGACTTTTTTGAACAGGTTTTCCATTCCTAGTTTCTCTTCTCCTGGTATCCCTATGATACGAATATTGTTATGTTTCATGTTGTCCTGCAGCTCTCTTAACCCCACTTCAGTCTTATTCAGTCTTTTTTTATTCTTTTCTACTGTCTTGAAGTATTTGTCTACATTATCTCCCACTAGGTGATCCGGTCCTCTGCTTCCTCTAGCCTACTGTTGATTCCTTCTACTGTATTCTTCAATTCAGAAATTGTATTCTTCATTTGCTCCTGGCACTTATTGATAGTTTCTATGTCCTTTTTCATGCTGTTGTAATTCTTAATAAGTTCCTTGTAATTTCCCGGGAGTCCTTTGTAGTTCTCCTGGAGTTGTTTATAGTTTTCTTTGATGTGGCTGAGCTCACTGAGCTTCTCTATCATCATTCTTTTGCATTCCTTATCTGATATTTCAGGTTCCTCTGTTTCATTTAGTGATCTTTCTGGGGATTCTTCCTTTCCTTTTGGTGATGGACTGATTCTTTTTTCCCCCATTTGAGTGTCTGTTCTTACTTGCTTTTTATTTTTATTTTTTGTTTTTCCCTTTGGTTAACCTGCTTTGCTTCCTTGCCTTAGTTGAGCACCCTTCTGTGATAGGAGATTTGTGGATTTCAGTGTTGTAGTCTCCCAGATTTTCTCCACTTGCTGTTCTTGGTGTGTCCTTTATTTGGGTTGTGTGGTTTTATTCTGGACCTGTGGGCTACTCTCCTGCTGGACTCTGCTGCCTCTCGGCTGTGCTCCCCTGTGTCCAGATGCTGACTGCTCCAATTCTTAGGGACCTGAAGACTTCTCGCGCACCCTATCTTTTCCTCTAGGTGCTCTGGTACTCGAGAACACCATCAGCACTTCTCTACTCTGTCGCCATCTTTCCTCCTCCAAGAGTTTACTTTAAATTCTTATCTATCAAGTGCACAATGTTACATGTATTATATTACATATTTATATATATGTAATGTAATAAACACATGTAACATAATAAATATTACATTAATGTAGAAGATGTCATTTTCAGGTTTGATTTGTCCTCCTACCAAGTCATGATTTTTTCTAATGTTGTCAGGTTTTTGAGGAGCTTAAGGAAAAATCATTTTACTCTACTGCTAAAGCAGAGCAATGTGGCAAATTGATTATACGTTTAAAAAATATACATTTCCAAGGCTCATATGAATGATTTTGGATTATTACTGTTTTTAAAGTCTTTTGTTATCACATGTGGATGTCAGCATATGATTTTTACCCCCTATGTTTTGTAGCCCAGTTGAATACTGAGCATGTAGATAATCCATTTATTGTTTTTGATTATCCATTTCTTGCCATTTGTAATACCTTTTGGATATTATTTTTACATTAAAATATGTTGAAGATGTCTTCAAATATTTCTTCATGGATTTTCCATATTATAGCCAAGTTTTTATGTTTTTCTTGCTAAAAGTGTTCTCTTTTCCTTCCCAGGCAAATTGTTTTTTAATTGTTGGCATATTTTTACTTCAACCAGTTAACAAAATGTTGCCTGTTTCCTTGAGAGAAAATCAAAATAATTGAGTTAACTTTCAAGTATTTATAAAATAAGAAAAGGGACAAAAATGATCAAATACTACTTGGGGTCCCATTTTAAGTTATAATTTTTGATAGTATAAATATGTTAGAGAATATGGTATACTGATCAGGCTTTTGTATTTATTAAGGAGAATTCAATACAACAAGTAGTAATTATGAGCCTGAGAAGATGATCACCCTACTTCCAAAATGACTCTCTATTAAAAACACCAAGCTTAGGAGAAAGTGTTAGAATACAATTTCTTTTATTTTTTCATATATGCATTTATCTGTTCAACAAATAATTTTTGAAAGAACTTTGTGCCAGGAAGTTTTAGTTTTACAGTTAGCAGGGAGCATATGGTGAATTCAACAACGTTGCTACCCTTGAGGCTTACATTCTAGTAGGGAAGTATATAGTATTTCAGATGTATAACCATGTTATACTCATGTGTAACATGGTTGTTAGGTTCTTTAAAAATGCCATGTTACGCGAATCCATATTATACAAAACAAAGAATTTGTACAAAAAAGGGGGTTATGTTCCAAAAATTTAAAAACATTATTTTTGTAATTAAGAGAATATCTTTATTAGAACAATTTTCACCAAAAATACAGCATTAATAGGTACCAGGTCTGCCCCAAAAGCATCAGCTGTGTGAACTCTTTTAATTGTATTGATATTGGCTCAATACTTTTGGGACATACTTTGTGTCAAATAATGTTTTGTTTGTCATCACTACTAAGTTAAGCACCATTAACTGAGAGCATTTTCATTTTGACAAGATACCTTAATCCTTTGAACTTTCTTCAGCAGTATCTTGACTTCTATCTGTACTTTTTGTAAAAAATCTGTTATTTTAGATTGCTTGCTTTTAACTGAGAGAGCTTTATAAGTTTCATTAATTTCACTAGAGGTATCTTTTGCTGTTAAAAGCCCTTATTATGCTCCATGTTTTTTTGGGATTTCTCTAATTCTCAACTGTGTTAAGAGTGAAACCCTGTTTCTGGATTCCGTATTGTATGAGGGTTTCCCTCAGTTCTCGAACTGTGTTAGAGCAAAACTGTTTTATTAAAGTGATATACAGGGTTTACCTGTAATAGGTGCTACAATAAGTGTTTAGAGGGTGACTGCATATCTCGCTGACTTTTCTATTTCAACATCTCTAAATTGAACTCCTTATTTCACTTTTAAAATTTTCCTGAATTTTCTCCATGGTTAAGTGCCTGATTTTTCACTCCAGTCACCCAGGTCAGGGACTTGGGATTCATCTTTTACTTCTTTTTTATCCCACACTTCCAAGCTATCCTAAAGTTGTATCATTTGACTCTGCTGTTTCTTTTACGTCATCTATTTTTGACCCTTATCTGTGTCCTACTCACTGCAGTAGTCTCCTCACTGCCTAACTGATATTTCTTCCTTTAGCCTGGAATTCTGCAAATTCATGAACTATAGAAACACCAGTATAATATCTTATGTACTAAGAATGAAAGCATGCTTAAACTCTTACTGGGTTTTCCTTTGCTTAAAGCATACGTTTTGTAACCCTATGATCATTGGCACCAATTTAATGACAGCAATAATCCCCTGTATGTGATGTGGTGAAAAAGGAAACTCGATTCAGTGCAAAATAGCTCAGTTGTGATGACAGTAGGGCTGTGAAAATAGCACAGCTATAAGGTCGCCCTGGGGTGAGGTGACTACAGGGTCACACAGCCCAGGGGCCAGGCCACTCTCTGGCTAAGTAACTCTGCTCTGCTTCTCGCTAATCTATTAACAGTCTACTGGTCTGTTCTTTCTGTGCCAGTTTACTATGGTTGGTGCTGCCACTCTGCTGCTCTGCTTTGGTGAGACATCTTCAGTGTTTCCCACACAGTCTTTGGTGGAAAAGAAAAGTGTGCTTTTAGAGCCAGAGGAGAACTGACTTATATAGATAGAAGTTCCTGCCCTTGACCCCTGATTGGTCCGTCAGGTAGATGAGGGCTCTAAATCTTTTTAGTTGGATTGGTCCAAAAGGCACTGTCCTGATTGATCAATGAAGAAGTTAATGGGAATATAGCTATCCAGCTCTGATTGGATGGGGAACACCTCAGTCCTATCTGATGAAATGGGACTCCAGGAACTCCTTTATAAGGTCTGGCTCAGATTAGCAGGAACACAGTGCAGGCAGGCAGTTCAGTGCAGGCTTCTTCTTGAAGTGCAGTTTGCATAAAAATGGCTGCTAAGCACTAATGTTTTGTTGTTGTTTGTTTTGTTTTAGATTTGAGCCCACAGCTTCTAACTTATGATATAGAAAGTTCTCTGTGATCTACACCCTGTCTACTTCTTAGTATCTCTTTTGTCAGTCTCTGCCCACATTTTATACAGTAGCAGTAATGAATGTTTGCATTTCTCCACCTACATCTCTGCTTATACACTTTGTACTTACGGTATCCTTTCACCAGCTATTTTCTCATTTAGACCATTCTGCCTAAATTACTTTTAGTTATCTTTCAAGACTGGGCTTAGTTATCATTCCCTGGTACCTTCTCTCCCAGACTGTCGGAAAGTGCTCCTCAGTGCTCCTGTGTTATGGCTCATTGTTTTTTTTTTGTTTGTTTTACGGTATTGTTTGTGTGTGTGTATGTGTGATTCTCATTAAATTATAGAGCCCTGGAGGGCAGAGAGTGAGTATTGCCAATCTTCATGTTTCTGATCTGCATGCACATAGAGAGGGTACTCAGTGAATGCTTGTTAAATTTAATGGCATTTAAGAACTTGAAAATAAATTTTTTTTGAAAGTAGACTATCAGTCAGCTTCAGATCTATTCATTGACACTGTAAAAACCATCAAATCTCCAGCCAGGTCCGTACCTGGAGTCAGGTGAAAGGCAACCATACATCGATGTCTGTCTTCCTCTCTGCCTCTCTCCTTTCCCCTCTCTCTAAAAATAATAAATAAAATCTTTTAAAAAATCACAGTTTAGGACTGTATTAGTGATATTTTACACCAAATAATCACTTAAACATCATGGAAATTTTGAGTAACAAGAAGATAGTGCATGGAGGTGGCAGAGATACTGTTTTACAGGGCCATTTTTTAAAAAGCCACTTCCTCTTAGGGGGGGGAAAAAAACAGTATTTTTTCAGATGGACTTTCTATCTTTGCATTAAGTGCCAGTGGCACTCCAGTGTTCAGGGTTCTTTTTGCTCCCCTGACAGTTTTTTATGAGCAATTCTGGCCTCTCCTTTGGTCTCCTTAACTATTCCATGTCTCTCCTGAGCATCAGACTTGCATGTCCAGCTGCCCATTGGACAGGTCTCTGTGTGTCCTAAAAGGACAGCTCAAACTCAGCACGTTCCAAGCAGAAGGCTTCGTCTCTCCTGTCATGTTTGTTTAGCATCCTGTGTTCCTGTCTCAACAAAGGCCACTGTTGACTGAATTGTTGAGGCCAGAATCCTGGCAATGGCTTTGACTTCTGGCTCCCTTGACTCCTAAATCCTGAGGATTCTAGCTTCTACCTATATGTCAGATCTATCCACTTTTCTCCATGCCCACTGCCACTATCTCACTTAAAGCCACCATTATTTCTGTTCTCTCAGGTCTCTTTAAATCATTTTCTAGGAAGCAGTGAGAGTGATATTTTTGAATCACACTGATGTCAGTCCCCTCTTCAAGAACTTTTGAATGCATTCAGTTGTTCTTAGGAAAAAATCCTGTAGATTTTTTATCATGACTTACATGGTTATTGTCACCACAACTCATTATTTTCAGCTAATAGTAGCTTATTTTTTCTTAAATGTGCCTTCTTGTTTCCCAGCCTTTGCTAAGTTTCCTTTCAGCCCAGATTATTTTCACCCTTCTCTCTTATTAATCTGGTGTACTCTTTTAATTATTATCAGCTATTGGTTTAGATATTATTTGCTTCAGGGACTTTGCCTGTCATCTCAATTTCATTCTACCACAACATTTGTCATAACACTTACTCTGGATTATAATTGTTTGACTTTCCTTCAAGACTAAGTTTTGTGAGGATCAGGACTCCCAGTGTCTTGTCAGCCATGTAACAATGCCCAGCATAGAGCTTGGAACATGGTACAAAGTTAAAACTTTTGTTGACTTATTTAGCATTTTAGTCACTTACCCTTATTGTTTATCTTTTTTGAAATTCGTTTCCTAGAAGAAGTTTACATTCTGATTAGTGGATGAAATTCTATAGTGTAGAACATCAGTTCAAAAGCTTTCCTTCACTTTATTTTTTTTTAACTTGAATTGCAATTGATGTTCAGTATTAAATTAGGTATACAATGTAGTGATTAGACAATTACATAATTTACAAAATGATACCCCCCATAACTCTAGTGTCCACCTGGCATCATACCTAATTATTATAATATTAATGACTATATTCTTTATACTGTATTTTATATCTGTGTCACTATTTTGTAGCTGTCAATTTGTATTTCTTAATCCCTTTACCTTTTCATCCAACCCTCCTTCCCATCTGGCAACCATCAGTTTGAGTTTTCCTTCATTTTAAAAAGAAGGAGATGGCTAATAAGAGATGCTTAACAGGATTAGTCTGTAAAGCAGGTACTTCATCCTAGTCTCATAGGGTTTGTGCACCTGACCAAAATTTGATATTGAGAATTATTCTTTCAAGATAATTGCTATTTAGTTTTGTCCAATATGAACTTTATTTTCTCAAGCATAAACATAGAATGTATATATTGGTTGATAGCTTGGATTTTGGGGTAGGTCCAAATCCTGGCCACATTTTTACTGGTTTTTGACCCTGGCCATGATCTATAAGTTTTCTGACCCTCAGTTTCCACCCATGTAAAATGGGCAGGGAGCACCCCCTGCCCATGGGGATAGTCTGAGGATTCAGAAAAATAATAAGCGAGAAGTACTTAGTGCAGTAATTGGCACATATGAAGAACTTCTTATCTGTAATAATTTTTAAAAATATTTTATTTATTATTTTTAGAGAGAGGTATATATAGAGAGACATCAATGTATGGTTGGCTTTTACCTGCCTCCACAGCTACGGATGTGGCTGGAGACCTGGCTTGCAACCTGGTTATGTGCCCTGACTGGGAATCAAATCAGTGACCTTTGGGTTTGCAGGCCAGCACCTATCCACTGAGCCACCGGCCAGGGTCTTATAATATTTTTAATTTTAAAAAGATTTCAGTATCTCAATTGAAAGGAAAAAGTGATATCATAAAACTATCAATTAGAAAGTCCAGTTTCTCAAAACAACCAATTCCTTGAGTTTCTAATTAAAGTATAAGTAAATTTTCCACTATGTTATACCTCTTATTCTTTTCCCAAGAATACCAATTTCTAACTTTGAAAGCAGGTTAGCATATTTTCTGAACAAATGTCCTCCAAGTGTGTATTTTTAATATAGCAGTATTTTCCCATTTAAAACTGAGGAAGTGAAGAGCAGGGAAATTAATTTGCTGTTCTTTATAAAGGTTGCTTTTCTTTTTTTCTGTAGTTTTAAATTAAGGACCTATTAAGATTAGCATAACTAAATAAAATAGATTGTATCTTGGTAGAAAATATGCACATGGTAAACATTGATGTGTGTGCATGTGTGTTTGTGTATGTGTGGTCTGTGTATAGATATTCAGTATCCTAAATTTTCTACTCATCTGTTTGTTTTTATTTGATTTGTGCAAATCCAGCACAGGGGCTAGGCTTCAGTCCCTTGTGTGTTTGTTCCCTATCACTTCATCCCACACCACTGCAGTTGGGGGGAGGGGACTTCAGGGTAAGACTGGCCTGTATGTGCCTTACATTTGAAGAGATCATAAATGTCAACTATCCTTTTAGTCTCTTGCTTACTTTTCATTTTATGATGATTACTAACCATGATGAAAGTAAATTCAGAGGTCAATCTTTCCTTCAAATGTACTCTGAATTAATCTGTATTTCTAGCGCAAATGTAAGAAGTTACAAAATTTTAAAACATGAAAATCAGCCTAAGTCTGTACAACAAGTTCATCTGGCATTCAGTGTTTTGTTGTTGTTTTTTTTTGTTTGTTTGTTTGTTTTCCCAGAGCTGACTTATTTGAAGATGAGGCAGTTGAACAGATTTTGAAGTACAATCCTTGGTGGACTGGTACATATTCAAAGATGATGACCATTTTGGGAAAGAATGAGGAGCAAGAAAATCATGCTGCATTAGGTAAGATTTAAAAATATGTTCATTTGTTTACCCCCTATTAAAGTAAAAATATTACTACTTTGGTTTGCTAATTTTGTAATGGGGGCTTCAACCTGGGCATAAAAATGCCAGGGAGTTCTTTATTAATGAAATTCTTCCAATTTATTTTTCTAGTTCAAATATTTGAGATACCCAGTATGAAATAGAAAAACCAGAATAAAACATGGGAGAAAAGAAATACACCACAACAGAAACTTTCAAGTTCTCAAGGAGCATACTGCTGCTCTAGTTCTCCTTCTTTTTCCTCTTGGCCTCCAGGCCTCCTTCTTCCCCTTTGTGTCATCACAGTGGAGTGTCACCTTTTTAATGCTCCCTCATCAGATGCTGCCAGGCAGATATAACAAGTGTATGGGGAACCTTTGACTCATCCTCATCATAAAATATTAAGCTACAGTTGTTTCAAATTCCACACAAGCCTTTTTTGCCTTTACTACGAATCTCATCATTTTTATATTAGCCCTGCGTTATAATACAGAGACTTTTATTAATATATTCATTTTTGTCATGATACTGATCTTTCTCCCCAAGGCTTGCAAATGGAAGTGTTAAGTGCTGTGCTCCCACTGAGCTCTGGTTTCATGCGGGTGGACTTTCTACCTTTCCCATGTCTTTTGTAGTTCAGCCCGAGAATCTGGCACATGATTGCTAGTTAGGACACCAAGTAGCATTTATAGTCAAATGAACTTCCTAGCAGGGAATCCTGTTCGGCACCAATGATGTCTTCAGTATTTGCAGAGCCATCAGTTTCAAGTTGCAAGTTGTAGCCACTGCAGGGCTACGCATTTAGGAAAATGAAGCACATTTTCTTCTATTTCCCTTGATCTGTTTCTAGCAAGTGCAAGTGTACAGTGTAATAGACAATTGGCATTCCTCTGAAAAGAGCCACACCATGCATGATTTAGTTTTTGACCCACAGAAGACAAGGATATTTGGAAGGGGGATTTAGAACGGAAGATGTAAAAGTAACTAAACCAGAAAATGTTTTAAGTGAAGTGAGGTTACTTTCCACTTTGAGGGGAGCCCTGTTTGCACTCTTCAAACACTTCGATGGGTTTTTAATATTGGGAGGTGGTCTTGGACTATTTGCTTCAATGCTGAGGCATCAGTTTCTACCCTCAATGAATGGAGCTTATCTTGCTCATGTACCCCTGTAGATTATTTATAGAAGCATAATTAATGGAACTGTCCAAACTGTATGGAAAGCTGCTTTATAGTGTGGCTAAGTTGTGCAGATGCTTGATGAGTATTACTTGTGGCGGCAATCATCCAAGTATTGTAGGCACTGCATCTGTAGTTATTTCTAGTGCTGCTGCTCGGGCACACCTGATGATGCGAACCTCCCCATGTGCCCTCTTGGTGATAATGCCCACACTTTTGATTTCTCTACTGACTTCTTAGTTTTTTAATATTGTTATTTACCAATTCTCTTTTTCATTTTGGCTTGAATTTAAGGATTTAAAAGCACTTGTGTATTATTAATAAAATCCTTATGTCAAAATGGAACTTAAAAAACTTAGAAAAGGTGGTGGTGTTTTAAGGCAATGCTAGGGCTCTAGCATGCAATAATTCAGAAGAGTACATTCAAGCAGGCTTTTCATATGTATAGAGTCATGGAAAGTGATCTGTGATATGTGAAAGCACTTGTGGATAATGTAACATCAGAACTTAGGGTTCTGAGATCAGCCTTTATAAATCATTAAACACATACAGGTGTGATTACTTAATAAACATGTAGATGAGTTGATGTGTCATTTAATGGTTCTGGGCTCAGGTAAGTGGTGATTCAGAATGATGTGGAAGAAACCACTATGAGTCAACCAAAATATAAAGGCTTTCCCTAGTGAGACGATATCATTATCATGAACACCTGGCACTTTCTAGCACAGTCATACCTTGGTACTTGTCAGCCTCAAAACTCCTCAAACCCTGTGCTGGTATTTTGATAAGAAGACAATGTTTCAACACTTGGTGCTTGCTCAGAACTCATCACACTCACTAGAACTTGTATAAGTTGGCTGTGATACTTACTGGTTTTGGCACAAGTTTGGAATTAATTAAAAATGAGTACTGAGGTACCACTGCATTAGCTAAATTAATGAATGCCTTAAATACTATACCTAAGGAATAACTGTCTCAAACCTTCTTGATGAATACTAGAGGTCTTAAAATACCTTGTCAGGTATACTTTCTTCATGCAATGAGTTCCATCTTATAATTTCTTTAAATAAGATTGTTTTAAATGAACTGAGCTTCTGTTTAAATTGAGATCTTCATGTAACAAGTCCTTTAATGAAACCATCAACACTCAGTTTATCTTATTACTTTTGTTTTTAAATGTGTCTTAAAGAATTTTTCACCTGGCATCTACCTGCGTAAAGTTAAAATGTAAACAGTTTTTTTGTTACTGGCCAGCAAACTAAATAAATGCATTCTCAGTTGCTTGTTATTTATGCAAGCAATGCATTTATTTCTTAAATGTAGGATTTATAACAATATTGAAAAAGAGAATTATAAAAATATATTTTAAAACCTTTTTATTTTGCACTGTGTATATTTTAAGGAGCAAATGCATATTACAGTACTTCTAGTAATTTAAAGTAAGTGTATTTAAGATTTTTTCCCCCGGAGGAGAGGCTGCAAACCTGTTGGAAGAAAGCCTTAAAACAAGAAAAAAATTCATGTGAAACTTAAGGTTGCTAAGAGAGGACAGAAGTGAGTTTGGAAAACTGTATGTGAACAGGGGCCATCTTGTGTGAGTAATTACATTCCCTTTCTCTGGCTTTGCCCAGTTATGATGAGCAGAAAGGCAGCCTTTTTTTTTTTTTTTTTGAGCAGAAACAGATAAGAGCTGGGTAGCTAGCTATGAAGAGTGATTGGGATTTTAAAAAGGCAGTTTAATAAATGTTGATATCTAAAAAGGTGGTAGAGACACCCAAATGTCTTTTATTAGTCTCACCTCTAAAAGCTTCCTCGGTTAGAGCTGGGCACCTGATCACTCAGCTAAGTGAGTGGAAGTACTATGTGCACTTTCTTGGATTAGGTCTTCAGAAAGCAGCTGCTTGTCTTCCCTCTTCTTATCCTGTTTCCCCACTAGTTAGGAAATGGTAAAAACATGGGGTTAGTTAGCTATTTTGGACCCATAGCTGGAAGTTGTACTATGGAGATGCTGATGCTCCACCCATCTTGGATCTTTCATTCAGGAGAGTAAGATGAGTAAGAAACTTCTCTTATTTAAGCCATGACATTTTGGGATCTTTTTTTTTTTTTTTTTTTTTAATAGTTTAGCCTGTCCTATATTAAATAATGAATAATTCTAAAACCTGAAGGAAAAGGCTTGAAAGATATTCTAGTATTATCCCAATATGAAGCACCGGAACTGAAAGCTAGTTGCTACCTGGTTTAACAACAAGTGAATTTCAAACTGATTGTCTGATAGGGCATGGAAGGAAAATTAAGGATTACTTAGCAAGGTAAGAGGTTGATGACACTTTTATTTAGAGGTACTTAATGTATCTAAATACCCAAGTTTCTTTAAAAATCTAAGACAATTACTAGGCCATGTTTTACTTATACTACCTGGCAATTGAGTACATATACCCATATGTTGTTAGATGTTATTCTTTTTTATTAATTAATTTTTATTTTCATTTATTATTTCCAGAGAGAGGGAAAGGCATAGAGGCAGAGAGGGAGAGAAATACCAAAGTATGGTTGCCTTTCCCCTGCCTCCAGCCACAGACCTGGCTGGAGACCTGGCCTGCAACCTGGTTATGTGCCGTAGCTGGGAATCGAACCAGTGACCTTTGTGTTTGCAGGCCGGCGCCTATCCACTGTCAATCAGCCAGGGCAGATGTTATAAATCTTGCTCTCAGACAAGATGTATGTTACTTCCTATGTGTTGTAGTGAGGAACTGTTAATGTTCATGTTTTGTTCATGTTAGAGATAAATTGTAGGCATGAAAAGAAACTTAGAAGGAAATAATAGTCTCATTCTTTCTTGCCTTAACAATATAGATATAACGTGTATTTTTTTAATCATTAGCATTTGTTAAGTATTTTAAGAGTTTTATGAGTATGTGTGTATGTGTGTGTATGTGTTTACCCAACATTTGGAAAGGTGGTTGATACGTAAAAACACAAAGCTTTTCTCTTTTCTATCAATTGTATTTAATTTTGGAAATGGGGAAAATATTGTAAATGCAAGTGACAGAAACTGAAAAATGTTTTGAAGCAATTTTTAACAAGAAAAGTATCCATTTTATAAAGTTGGGGTTTTAGTACAGTAGAAGAAGTTGGATTACTGAACAGAATGCTGGCACAAGTGTTCATTTGGTATTAACTGAAATCTTAAAGCATATAAAAATTTCCAGCCCTGGCTGGTGGCACAGTGGATAAGACACCAGCCCGTGAACCCAAAGGTCACTGGTTCGATTCCCAGCCAGGGCACATAATCAGGTTGAAAGCCAGGTTGAAAGCCAGGTCTGTAGCTGGAGGCAAGTGAAAGGCAACCATACATTGATGTTTCTCTACCTTTCCCTCTCTATGGAAATAATAAATAAAATCTTTTTAAAAATAATAATAATTTCCAGGTCTCTTAAAGACTCAAATTTAGGAAACAGGAAATCTTAAAAGGAGACTTCTTATATACACTTCAAAGTTTATAAATCTAGACTCTATGTGGTGGTGTTATTGTTTTTAGATGATGGGCATATTAGGCTACACATATGAAGACACACACAAACCCCAAATAATTTAATGACACAGGATGCTATAAACAAACTCAACAGATATGCTATAGGTTCAGAGAGATGACTAGGGTTCATATCTATAATAGACAAAGAGTTCTTAATTTGATAAGACAAGCTATCCAATAGAAAATAATTGGGCAAAACACGTAAATGTTTCATAGGAGAGCAAAGCCAAATGCCAGCAAACCTATGAAATTATTGCTCAAAATTTAGCAGCTAAGAGAAATACTAACTAAAGTAACAGTATGTTACTATTAGTATTATTTTGCTGCATAAAAATTTACCTCATATTAAAAACAGTCCGAATATGATTTAGTTTTTGTGAATTAGGAGTCAAGTATGGCTTATTTGGATCCTCTGCTTAGGATCTTTCAAGGCTGTAGACAAACATGGCCATCTTTTCTTTCTTTAAAAAAAAATTAATAGGTGTTGGCAGCTGTGTTTTCTGAGCTCACATAATTGTTTGGCAGGATTTCATTCCTGAGGTAGTATGACTAAGGCCCCTGCAGTCTTGCTGTTGCTAGTGGTTTTCTCTGAGATCTTAGAGACCCTCCACAGTGACTTCTTACATAGTACATGGCATCTTATTTCTTCAAAACCAGCAGTTGAGTCTCTGGCTCCAGTCTGCTAATAACAAAATCATGATGGTGACTTTTATCATGATAATGATCATGATAGTGACTTTTATCACCTTCCTGGTATGCTTTCCAATAGAAACAAGTCACAGGTTCTGACCACACTCAATTGTGACTCATTGGCAGTCATCTTAGGATTTTTTCTGTCACAGTCGCTGTATATCCATTAAAGTGGAAATGATTAAGAAAAGATGACATGTGAATGCTCACCAGTAGGGGAAGTGTTTGCACAAAGTGTATTCTGCCACAGAGTGTTGCTTCTTTATAAATAATAACTAAATACCAATGGACTTGATAAGATCTGCCAGAAATAGTGTGGGAAAAAATAATTGATTTGTGGGAGAGGAGAGTATAAACTCCCATGTATATAGGTACATTTGTGTGTCTGTGTGTGATTACGTGGTTGTCAAGAAAAATATGAAACGTATGTACTAAATTTTTAACATGCAGGAGGAGGCTATCGATGAAGATAAAAAGGTTTACAAGCAGAAGAAAAGGGAAACAACTGTATTGAAAAAAAATCATCTTACCATAAATCTCATGTGTGATATGGTCATGTTTGTATATTAATGTATAACTTTCTTTTTATGTATACATAATATTAATACTATACACTTAAAGTGGACTAATACATGGGAATATTTCTATTTTAAAAAGTTATTTATTTAAATTTAGTTTTATTGTTGTTGTATTACATCCATCCCCTTTTTATTCCCCTCTGTCCCTTTTCCCATCCACCCACTCCCCTCCAAAGTCAATCCCACTTGTTGCCCATGTCCATGGTTCTTCAGTGCTAGTTCCTTGACTAAATTGCTCCCCATCTTTGCCTCCTTCTCCCACCAGCCCCTTCCAACCTCTCCTCAGTCCACTGAGGATCTATTCATTATATTCATGTGTCTGGTTCTATTTACTTGTTTGTTTGTTTTGTTCATTATTATCCTACAATGGGTGAGATCATATGGTATTTGTCGTTCACTAACTGGCTTATTTCACTAAGCATAATAGTCTCCAGTTCCATCCATGTTGTTGCAAAAGGTAGGAGTTCCTTCTTTCTTTCTGGTGTGTACCATTCCACTGATTGGCACTTAGACTGTTTTGGGCATTGAAGCTCTTTCCAGCACTTGGTTATTGTAAATAGCACTGCAGTGAACATAGGGGTACATAGGTTCTTCTGAATTGGCGTTTCAGGGTTCTTCGGGTATAGTCCTAGTAGTGGAATTGCTGGATCAAAAGGCAGTTCCATTTTTAGTTTTTTAAGGAAACTCCATATTTTCCATAGTGGCTGCACCAGTTTGCATTCCTACCAGCAGTGCACCAGGGTTGCCTTTTCCCCACATCTTCTCCAACACTTGTTGTTTGTTGACTTGTTGATGATTGCCATTCTGACAGGTGTGAGGTGGTAGGTATCTTGTGGTTTTAATTTGCATCTTTTTGATGGCTAGTAATGTTGAGCATTCTTTCATATGCCTTTGGGCCTTTTGTATATCTTCCTCAGAGAGTTGTCTGTTCAGGTCCTTTGTCCATTTTTTAATTGGGCTGTCTGTTGTCCTGGTGTTGAGTTGCATAAATTCTTGGTATATTTTGGAGATCAAACCCTTGTTTGATCTGAGATACCAGAAAATATGTTCTCCCATACAGTTGATTCCTTTTGAATTGTGCTGGTGTTTTCTTTAGCTGAATAGAAACTTTTCAGTTTGATATAGTCCCATTTGTTGATTTGTTCTTAGATTTCCTTTGCCCTTGGAGAAGTATCAGTAAACATATTTCTGTGTAGGATATCTAACATTTTACTGTCTATCTTTTTCTCCAGGACCTTTATGGTGGCACTGCTTATGTTTAAGTCCTTTATACATCTTGAGTTTATTCTGGTGTATGGCGTAAGTTGGTAATCTAGTTTTATTTTTTTGCATGTCTCTGTCCAGTTCTCCCAACACCGCTTGTTGAGGAGACTGTTTTTATTCCATATTATGTTCCTCTCCACTTTGTTGAATATTAATTGACCATAGAGTCCTTGGTTTGTTTCTGGGCTCTGTTTTCGGTTGTGTGACCTATATGTCTATCCTTATGCCAGTACCAGGTAGTTTTGATGACAGCAGCCTTGTAGTATGGTTTGATGCCCAGTATTGTGATTCCTCCTACCTTGTTCTTCTTTCTCAAGATCGCTGTGGCTATTCATGGGTGTTTTGGGCTCCATATAAATTTTTGAAGTATTTTTTCAATTTCTGTGAAGTATGTCATTGATATTTTAGTTGGGATTGTATTGAATCTGTAGATTGCTTCGGGTAGTATGGACATTTTAATGATGTTAATTCTTCCCATCCACGAACATGGTATATGCTTCCATTTATTTGTATCTTCCTTAATTTCTTTTTTCAGTGTTCTGTACTTTTCTGAGTACAGGTCTCTTACCTACTTGGTTAAGTTTTTGTTTTGTTTTGTTTTGTTTTTTAATTTTATTGCTGTTGTATTACATCCATCCCCTTTTTGCTCCCCTCTGTCCCCCTCCACACCCACCCATTTCCCCCAAAGTCAATCCCACCTGTTGTCCATGTCCATGGTTCCTTTATACTAGGTTCTTGTCTAAGCTGCTCCCCTTTCTTGCCTCTGCCTCCCCCCTCCCCCCACCCTCTTTCCCCCTGACCACTGAAGGCCTATTCACTGTATTCATATTTTTGGTTCTGTTTTGCTTGTTGTTAGTTTTGTTCATTATTGTCCTGTAATGGGCGAGATCATATGATATTTGTCCTTCACTGATTGGCTTATTTCACTAAGCATAATACTCTCCAGTTCCATCCATGTTGTTGCAAAGGTTACAAGTTCCTTCTTTCTTTCTGCTATATAGAATTCCATTGTGTAAATGTACCAAAGTTTTTTGATCCACTCATCCACTGATGGGCACTTAGGCTGTTTCCATCACTTGACTATTGTAAATAGTGTTGTTATGAACATAGGTGTACATAGGTTCTTATGAATTGGTGTTTCAGGATTCTTTGGGTATAGTCCAAGTAGTGGAATTGCTGGATCAAAAGGCAGTTCCATTTTTAGTTTTTTAAGGAAACCCCATACTGTTTTCCACAGTGGCTGCACCAGCCTACATTCCCACCAACAATGTATGAGGGTTCCCTTTGCCCCGCATCCTCACCAACACTTGTTGTTTGTTGATTTGTTGATGATTGCCATTCTGACAGGTGTGAGGTGGTATCTTATTGTGGTTTTAATTTGCATCTCTCTGATGACTAGTGATGTTGAGCATTCTTTCACATGCCTCTGGGCCATTTGTATATCTTCCCCAGTGAGTTGTCTGTTCAGGTCCTTTGCCCATTTTTAAATTGGGCTGTCTGTCTAAGTTTTCGTCTAAGTACTTTATTTTTCTTGTTGCTATGGTAAATGGGATTTGTTTTCTAGCTTCTATCTCTGATGTTTCATTATTGGTATACAAAAATGCTTTGGATTTCTGAATATTTATATCCAGCTATTTTGCTAAATTTGCTTATTAAGTCGAGTAAGTTTTTGGTGTAGTCTATCAGTTTTTGTATGTACACTATCATGTCATCTGCAAATAATGAGTTTTACTTCCTCCTTCCCAATTTGGATACCCTTGATTCCTTTTTCTTATCTGATAGCTATTGCTAAGATTTCTAAAATGATGTTGAATAGAAGTGGAGAAAGTGGACAGCCTTGTCTTGTTCCTGATCTTAGAGAGTAAACTTTTAGTTTTTGCCCATTGAGTATGATGTTGGCTTCAGGTTTCTCATATATGGCCTTTATTATGTTGAGGCATGTTTCTCTATTACCATTTTGCTGAGTGCTTTTATCATAAATGGGTGCTGTACTTTATCAAATGCTTTTTCAGCATCTTTTGATATGATCATATGGTTTTTAATCTTTCAATTTGTTGATGTGGTGTATTACACTTATTGATTTTCGAATGTTGTACCATCCTTGCATCCCTGGGATGAGACCCACTTGATCATGGTGTTATGATCTTTTTAATGTATTGCTGGGTCCATTTGGTCAATATTTTGTTGAGAATCTTAGTATCTGTTTTCATCAGAGATATTGGCCTGTAATTTTCTTTCTTAGGTGTGTGTTGACCCGGTTTTGGGATTAGAATAATATTGGCCTCATGGGAAGAGTTTGGGAGTCTTTCCTCTTGTTGGATTTTTTGGAATAGATTGAGAAGAATAAGAGTTAGTACTTCTCTAAATGTTTGGTAGAATTCACCTGTGAATCCATCTGGTCCGGGGCTCTTGTGCTTTGGGAGATTTTGGATTGCTTCTTCAATTTCACTAGCTGTTATTGGCCTATTCAGGCCTTCTGCTTCTTCTGGATTCAGTTTTGGTAGATTATACATTTCTACCCAGGTAGAAATGTGTCCATTCCACCCAGGTTATCCTATTTCTTGTCATATAGTTGTTTGTAGTAATTTTTTATAATTCATTGTATTTCTGAAGTATCAGTTGTGATTTCTCCTCTGTCGTTTCTGATTCTATTTGGGTCCTCTCTGTCATTTTCTTGATAAGTCTGCTTAAAGGCTTGTTGATTTTGTTTATTTTTTCAGAGAACCAGCTGCTGGACTTATTGATTCTTCAAATTGTACTTTTTGTCTCTTAAGATACTTAATTCTGCTCTGATCTTGATTATTTCCTTATTTCTACTTGCTCTGGGCTTTGTAGTTGTTTTTGCCCTAGTTCTTGCAGCTTTATGGTTAGGGTGATTGTATAAGCTTCTTCTATACTTCTTAGGTAGGCCTGTGTTGCTGTGAATTTCCTTCTGAGGACTGACGGCCTTTGCTGTGTCCCATAGGTTTTGGGCTGTTGTGTATTCATTGTCATTTATTTCCAGAAAGATTTTAATTTCAACTTTGATCTCATTGTTGACCCTTTCATTACATAAAAACATGTTATTTAGTCTCCATGAGTTACAGTGTTTTTGGTTTTTTCCCTTGAGATTGATTTCTGGGTTCAAGCCATTGTGATCTGAGCAGATGCTTTATACGATTTCATTGTTCCTGTATTTGTGGAAGCTTGTCTTGTGACCTACCATATGGTCTATCTTAGAGATTTTCCATGTGCACTTGAAAAGAATGTGTATTTTGCTTCTTTGGGGTGAAAGGTTCTCTATATATATCAGGTCCATTTCCTCTAGAGTGTTGTTCAATGCCACAGTATCTTTGGTGTTTCTTTGTTTGGAAGATCTGTCCATTGTTGATAATGGGATATTAAAATCCCCTACTATGAGTGTGTTGCTGTCTGTATCCTTCTTGAAGTCCTCCAAGATTTTCCTTATATATTTTGGAGTTGCTATGTTGGGTGCATATATGTTTCCCAGAGTTATATCTTCTTGCTCTATTGTTCCCTTAAGGATTATGAAATGTGCTTGTGTCTTTTTATGGTCTTCATTGTAAAATCTATTTTGTCTGAAATAAGTATTGCTAATGCAACCTTTTATTCATGTCCATTTTCTTGATATATATTTTTTCATCTCAACTTTCAATCTGTGTTGATCTTTTATTCTGAGGTGGATCTCTTGAAGACAGCATATATGTGGGTCATGTTTTCTTATCCATTCAGCTACCCTATGCTTTTTGGTTGGCGCATTTAATCCATTTATATTTAAGGTTATTATTGTTTGATACTTATTTTTTGCCATTTTCCCCCTTTGTAGTTGTGTTCCGCTCTGTCTCTCTCTGTTTCTTAATTTTTTAAAAGCTGACCCTTTAGCATTTCTTGCAATGCTGGTTTGGTAGAGATGTATTCTTTTTTTAATTTATTTTTTAAAATTTTATTGTTGTTGTATTACATCCATCCCCTTTATCTCCCCTCTGTCCCCCTCCCCACCCACCCATTTCCCCCAAAGTCAATCCCACCTGTTGTCCATGACCATGATTCCTTTATACTAGGTTCTTGTCTAAGCTGCTCCTCTTCCTTGCCTCTTCCTCCCCTGAGATGTATTCTTTTATTCTTTTTTTTTTTTTTTGCATGTGAAGCATCTATTTCTCCTTCCATTTTGAATGAGAGCCTTGCTGTATAAAGTATTCTTGGTTTCAGGCCTTAGTTTCCCATTACTTGGAATATTTTTTGCCATTCCCTTCTGGCTTGTATAGTTTCTGTTGAATAATCATTTGATAACCTTATGGGAGCCCTCTTACATGTTATTTGCTTTTTCTCTCTTGATTCTTTGGGATTGTCACTTTATCTTTGAAATTTGCCAATTTAATTATATGTCCTAAAGTGGGTCTGTTTTGATTCATCCTCATCCTGTGCTTACGGAACTTGAGTAACGTTTTCACTCATCACATTTGGGAAGTTTTCTCTCATTACTTTTTTGAACAGGTTTTCCATTCCTTGTTTCTCTTCTCCTTCTGGTCTCCCTATGATACAGATATTATTCATTTCATGTTGCCCTGCAGCTCTTTTTAAAACCTTTCTTATTCAGCCTTTTTTCATTTTGTTGCACTGTTTTGGAATGTTTTTATAAGTTGTCCCCCACCTTGCTGATCTGATCCTCTGCCTCCTCTAGCTTGCTGTTGATTCCTTCTACTGTATTCTTGAATTCAGCAGTTGTATTCTTCATTTCTTCCTGGTTCTTACTGATAGTTTCTAAGTTCTTTTTAATGCTGGTGTAGCTATCAGTAAGTTCCTGTAACTTCCATGGAGTTGTTTATAGTTTTCTTTGAGCTGGCTGAGCTCATTGAGCTTCTTTATCATCATCTTGAATTCCATATCTGATAGTTTGCCTGTCTCTGTTTCATTTAGTGATCTTTCTGGGGATTCCTCCTTTCCTTTTGGTTATGGACTGTTTCCTTTTCATCCCATTTTTAGTTTTTTAAAATCCAATCAGACTGTGATCAGATGCCATGCCAAGGAACTGCTAGGCTGGAAGGATTGATTTTGTTGCAATCCCGTGGGTTCTGTCATCCACCACCAGCATCAGATGCTGCTTGGCGTGACAGATCGATTCAGTTGTAAATCAATAAATCAGGTACCAAACTCAGGATCTGCTGGGCTAGACATAGATGTTCAATTGTAATCCAATGGATCAGCCACCAGCTCAGGTGCAGCCTGGTAGGACAGATTCAGATATAAGTAAATGGATCTGTAATCAGCTGCCAGATTCAGGATCCACTGTGCTAGACAGCAAGGTTCAATTGTAATCCAATACATCAGCTGCCAGTTCATGTCCTGTTTGGTGGGGCAGATTCAGATGTAAATCAATGGATCTGTGATCAACCTGCAGGCTCAGGCGCCACTGGGCTAGGCAGCAAGATCCAATTGTAATCCAGTGAATATGTGAGTCGCTACCAAACTCAGGTGGTGCTGGGCTCAAAAGAAAGATTCTACTATAATCCAATGAGTTTGTGATCAGCTGCCAGGCCCAGGGTCCACTCGGTGGGACAAACCAACTCAGTTGTGAACCAATGAATCCACGATCAGCTGGCAGCAGGCTCACTTGCCACTGTGTGGGGCTGACTAACTGACCAAGCTGTAAATCAGCGAGTTCGTAATCATCTGCCATTCCCAGGCTCTGCTGAGCAAGGACTGACTCAGTTGCAAAGAAGTGAATCCACGATCATCCCCCAGGCTTATGCACCCACTATGTGCGCTGACTGACTGACCCAGCTGTAAATCAGAGTTTGTATTGAGCTGCCAGGCCCAGGTTTGCTGAGTGGGAACAACTGATCCAGTTGCAAAGCAATGAATCTACGATCAGCCACCAGGCTTGCTTGTCATTGTGAGGGGCTGACTGACCCAGTTGTTAGAGAGTTTGTAATCAGCTTCCAGTCCCAGGCGCTGCTGGGCAAGAGAGATCTCTTCAGGTGCTAACTATTGTATTTATGCTCAGACAGGGCAAGACAAGAGGAGTGTTTTTAGATGTAAGTCAAAGAATTGCAATCAGGTGCCAGGCTCGGGCACTGCTGTGTCGGGCAGATTGCTTCTAGTGGGCAGGGCCATAAGTATCCTTCATAAAGGGAAGCCGGAAGCTCAGTTTGCCCTAGGTGTAGGTGATGAGTCAGCACCAGGAGCCCCACAGGTGCTTCCCCACTTCTCTCCACCAAGCCACCACACTAAGTCTCTCCACACATCTTCAGTCCACTCTTCCCTCCTTCCACTGGAGCCCAGGGTAGGTGGGTGCCAATGTAGTTTCGTCATGGCCCCCCGCCTAGTTCTCTGTCTCCAGCACTCTCTTAGGCTAGTAAACCCCACTGCTTTCCGCACTTCTCAGCTGGATGCTGCTCTACTCTGCTTCATGTTCCTGTTGGCTGGGACACCCTGCTGGGGGGCTGGAACCCATCCTTCTCAGATGTGGCCCTTGGCTCTGTTCCCTGGGCTGCTGCCTTCAGTGAGGGCCCAGCCAGCTCTCTTGCATTTATGCAATTCCTACCAGTCACATTGTGATGTCTTCTGTTCTGTCTGTGGTTCTAGCACTTCTTCCCAGGTGGTGTTCTGTTGATAATTCCAGCTGACTTTTTCTCCAAAAAAGTAATTCTAGATGCAACCTGGAAGGAAATTGGTGTAGCTCCTCTTACTCCTCTACCATCTTGCTGGAACTCTCGCAAAAATGATTCTGAAAACCAGCTGAGTTTCCACTCCAATGCGTAAAGAGCTTAGAGCTTGTTATTTCCATGCTTCTGGCCTGATCCTTTGTTGTATCAACTGCAGAAGCCTATTTCTACTTTTTGAGTAGAACTTTAAAGGGGGATATGAATATTTATAGCTGTTATATTTTTTTATTGTCAAAATGTATTACCTTAATTTTAAAATCAATAACTGGTATTTAGATGCTTTGAATACAGGACAGTGTAGCAAAAAAGGGTTGGGGATAAATCTGGAAATAAGGATTTGTTTAGACATTTATCCTTTGTTTTAGCCCTGCTAGGGTTTGAGCAAATGCAAAGCTCCTTAATAAAACTATGAATACAAGATTAAAAGTTGTTTATGTGTCTAGAGTTAAAAATTTTATTTCAGTTTCTATAATCAAAGTTCTAATTTTGACAAATCTTCCATTTTGGAGGATGGTCTACAAAACTGTATGGAACATTAAGTTTTAAATGTTTTCTTCCAGTGTCTTTTTCTGAAGAAGAGAAATATCAGCTACGAAAATTTGTCCATAAATCTTACCTGCTGGACAAGAGAGCTCATCGTCGAGTGTACTATAGTCTGATTGATATCCTTTTGGCATATTGCTATGAAACTCGTGTCAGTGAAGGAGAGAAAAATGTAAGTGCATGTGTGTCTGTGCTTGTTAGTATAGACTACTGAACTGAGTAAATTGTATTAAGACATTATTCCTCCATTGACAGTTAGACCAGTTGTGATCACTTACTTAGGAGATCCTGGGGCAGAGTTGCATGTGTCTGTTGGTGGTGGGTATCAACATGAAAGTATAATGCTGCTTTTTCTTCTTTTCTCCTTTTGCATTAGTCTTTATAAATAGCAATGTGGGGAAGTAAAACTGAGGGTAGAGAAGAAGGATCTTTAGGGGATAAATTAGCCAAATAAGAGGGCTTTTGCCACATGACATTTGATATTGGCAACGGGTGAATTTTACCAGCCCATTTATATTCTTTCTCTGAGCTGTCAGTAGATACACGGTATAGGGATCTTTTAAAGAAATCCTATTTTCAAAGTAAAGTGCATTAATATTCTTAAATGATCTTCTTTAATAACAGATTTTATTGTATCTCTTCTATTTAAAATAGTTTTATTGTATTTTTTCCCATTACCATTTATCCCACTTACACCCTCTTCCACCTTCATCCACTTCCTACTTCCCATATTGTATCTCTTCTTAAACCACATTTGAATTTGGAAACTTTTTTCATATATACATATATATGGCTGGAAAACCATACACACAGAAAATGTCTCCTGGTTAATGTACCCTGCAGCTATTTCTAACTGTCCCTTTCTGAAAGGGTTTTTCTTGAACTGCACATATGCCATTTTTTTTTTTTTTTTTTAATACAAATACTTCATATCATTGTAAAGGAAAGTACACACATGAGGAAAGTAATTAAAATTGCCTGTAATCTCCACCATCAAAAACAGCCACTATTTTAAGGTGATATGTGTATGTCTTTTTGCTCTCCTTCACTGTGCACATTATATATGTGTATTTATGTTAGGTCATAACTTATGTATTATTATTTAATCTGTCTTACTCAGCACCAGCATATTTTTATGTTAGAATTTTATATGCGCCAGATATTTTGCTGTCATTCTAAAAATTTTAAAAGCGATGTTGAGATTTGCATTTGACTCGTAATATAACTGAAAATGCTTTTCATTTCCCATCATTTTTAAAAGGTACTACAAAATATTTTCTTTTGTAAAACATTGCTTCATATTTTATTTGAGAAGATAAGTGAATGTTTAGTATTACTCCATTAAAATTGATTCTTTATTTTTATGTTTACATATTTGAAATCATGAGGTCTTGCAACTTCAGAAGCTTCTTTAAGATATACTTACTCTCACAAGCATTCTCTGAAAGGCCAAGTTCTTGAACAGTTTTGTTTTTTTTTTAAATTTTATTGTTGTTGTATTACATTCATCCCCTTTTTGCTCCCCTCTGTCCCCCCCCATTCCCCCCAAAGTCAATACCACCTGTCGTCGATGTCCATGGTTCCTTTATACTAGGTTCTTGTCTAAGCGGCTCCCCTTTCTTGCCTCTGCCTCCCCCGTCCCTCCAACCCCTTTCCCCCTGACCATTGAAGGCCTATTCTTGTATGCATATACTTGGTTCTGTTTGCTTGTTGTTAGTTTTGCTCATTCTTGTCCCGTAATGGGTGAGATCATATGATATTTGTCCTTCACTGACTGGTTTATTTCACTAAGCATAATACTCTCCAGTTCCATCCATGTTGTTGCAAAGGGTACAAGATCCTTCTTTCTTTCTGATATATAGAATTCCATTGTGTAAATGTACCAAAGTTTTCTGATCCAATCATCCACTGATCGGCACTTAGGCTGTTTCCAGCACTTGGCTATTGTAAATAGTGCCACTATGAACATAGGTGTACATAGGTTCTTATGAATTGGTGTTTCAGGATTCTTTGGGTATAGTCCAAGTAGTGGAATTGCTGGATCAAAAGGCAGTTCCATTTTTAGTTTTTGAAGGAAACCCCATACTGTTTTCCACAGTGGCTGCACCAGCCTACATTCCCACTAACAGTGTATGAGGGTTCCCTTTGCCCTGCATCCTCCTCAACACTTGTTACTTGTTGATTTGCTGATGATTGCCATTCTGACAGGTGTAAGGTGGTATCTTATTGCAGTTTTAGTTTGCATCTCTCTGATGACTAGTGATGTTGAGCATTCTTTCATATACCTCTGGGCACTTTGCATATCTTCCTCAGTGAGTTGTCTGTTCAGGTCCTTTGCCCATTTTTTAATTGGGCTGTCTGTCTCCCTGGTGTTGAGTTGTATTAGTTCTTTATATATTTTGGAGATCAAACCCTTGTCTGAGGTATCATTAGCAATTATGTTTTCCCATACAGTTGGTTCCTGTTGAATTTTGCTGATATTTTCCTTAGCTGAACAGAAACTTTTCAATTTGATATAGTCCCATTTGTTGATTCGTTCTTTGATTTCCTTTGCCCTTGGTGAAGTATCAGTAAACATATTTCTGCATAGGATATCCAAAAGTTTACTGCCTATATTTTTCTCCAGGACCTTTATGGTGGCACTGCTTATCTTTAAATCCATTATCCATCCTGAGTTTATTTTGGTGTATGGTGTAAGTTGGTGGTCTAGTTTTATCTTTCTGCATGTTGCTGTCTAGTTCTCCCAACACCATTTGTTAAAGAGACTGTTTTTACTCCATTGGATGTTCCTTCCCCCATTGTCAAATATTAGTTGACCATAGAGTCCTGGGTTAATTTCTGGGCTCTCTATTCTGTTCCATTGATCTGTATGTCTATTCTTATGCCAGTACCATGCTGTTTTGATGACAGTAGCCTTGTAATATTGTTTGAAGTCCAGTATTGTGATTCCTCCTACCTTGTTCTTCTTTCTCAAGATTGTGGTGGCTATTCGTGGGCTTTTTCGGCTCCATATAAATTTTTGAAGTATTTTTTCTATTTCTGTGAAGTCTGTCATTGGTATTTTAATTGGGATTGCATTGAATCTGTAGATTGCTTTGGGCAGTATGGACATTTTAATGATGTTAATTCTTCCCATCCAAGAACATGGTTGGTATATGCTTCCATTTATTTGTATCTTCCTTGATTTCTTTCTTCATTGTTCTGTAGTTTTCTGAGTACAGGTCTTTGACCTCCTTAGTTAAGTTGATTCCTAGGTACTTTATTTTTCTTGTTGCTATGGTAAATGGTATTTGTTTTTTCGCTTCTATTTCTGTTGTTTCATTATTGGTATACAAAAATGCTTTCGATTTCTGGATATTGACTTTATACCCAGCTATTTTGCTAAATTTGCTTATTAGGTTGAGTAAATTTTTGGTGGAGCCAATTGGGTATTTTATGTACACTATCATATCATCTGCAAATAATGACAGTTTGACTTCCTCCTTTCCAATTTGTATACCTTTGATTCCTTTTTCTTCTCTGATGGCTATAGCTAGACCTTCCAAGACAATGTTGAATAGAAGTGGAGAAAGTGGACAGCCTTGTCTTGTTCCTGATCTTAGGGGGAAAGCTTTCAGTTTTTGTCCATTAAGTACGATGTTGTCTTCAGGTTTCTCATAGATGGCCTTTATAATGTTGAGGTATGCTCCCTCTATTCCCATTTTGCTGAGGGTTTTTATCATAAATGGTTGCTGCACTTTATCAAATGCTTTTTCAGCATCTATTGATATGATCATATGGTTTTTATCTTTCAATTTGTTGATGTGGTGTATTACATTCATTGATTTTTGAATGTTGTACCATCCTTGCATCCCCGGGATGAAGCCCACTTGATCATGGTGTATGATGTTTGTAATATACTGCTGAATCCGATTGGCCAATATTTTGTTGAGAATTTTAGCATCTATGTTCATCAGAGATATTGGCCTGTAGCTTTCTTTCTTAGTTGGATCTTGCCCTGGTTTTGGGATTAGAATAATATTGGCCTCATAGAAAGAGTTTGGGAGTCTTCCCTCTTCCTGAATTTTTTAGTATAATTTGAGGAGGATAGGAGTTAGTTCTTCTTTAAATGTTTGGTAAAATTCCCCTGTGTAGCCATGTAGTCCAGGGCTTTTGTGCTTTGGGAGATTTTAGATTACTTCTTTAATTTCAGTAGTTGTTATTGGCCTATTCAGGCTTTCTGCTTCTTCTGGGTTCAGTTTTGGTAGATTATACCTTTCCAGAAATGTGTCCATTTCATCCAGGTTGTCCTATTTTTTGTCATATAGTTGTTTGTAGTAGTTTCTTACAATCTTTTGTATTTCTGAGGTATCAGTTGTGATTTCCCCTCTTTCAGTCCTGATTCTGTTTATTTGGGTCCTCTCTCTCTTTTTCTTGATGAGTTTGGATAAGGGCTTGTCAATTTTGTTTATTTTTTTCAAAGAACCAGCTCTTGGACCTGTTGATTCTTTGAATTGTAGTTTGAATCTCTGAGTCATTTAGTTCTGCTCTGATCTTGTTGATTTCCTTCCTTCTGCTTGCTCTGCGCATTGTTTGTTTTTGCTCCTCTAGTTCTTTCAGGTTTGTGGTTAGGTCGTTTTTATAAACTTCTTGTAACCTTTTTTGGAAGGCCTGTATTGCTATAAATTTCCCCCTGAGGACTGCCTTTGCTGTATCCCATAGGTTTTGGGCTATTGTGTGTTCATTGTCATTTGCTTCCAGGAACTTTTTGATTTCATCTTTGATCTCATTGTTGACCCCTTCATTGCTTAAAACCATAATATTCAGTCTCCATGAGTTAGAGAATTTTTGGGTTTTTCCCTTGAATTTGGTTTCTAGTTTCAAGCTATTGTGATCTGCCGAGAAGATACTTTGTATGATTTCAATATTCCTGTATTTGTAGAGGCTTGTCTTGTGCCATACCATGTGGTCTATCTTGGAGAATGATCCATGTGCATTTGAAAAGAATGTGTATTTTGCTTCTTTGGGGTAAAAGACTCTGTATACATCAGTTAGGTCCATTTCCTCTAGAGTGTTGTTCAATGCCACAACATGTCTGGGGATTTTTTGTTTGGAAGATCTGTCCATTATTGATAGTGGGGTATTAAACTCCCCTACTATTAGTGTGTTGCTGTCTATGTCTGTCTTAAAGTCTTCCAAGATTTTCCTTATATATTTCAGAGCTCCTATGTTGGGTGCATATATGTTTATCAGAGTTATTTCTTCTTGATGGATTGTTCCCTTAAGTGTTATGAAATGTCCATCTTTGTCCCTTTTTATGGCCTTCATTGTAAAATCTATTTTATCTGAAATCAATATTGCTACTCCAGCTTTTTTTTCATGTCCATTTGCTTGATATATAGTTTTCCATCCCTTCACTCTCAATCTGTGTCGATCTTTTGTTCTGAGGTGGGTCTCTTGAAGACAGCATATATGTGGGTCATGTTGTCTTATCCATTTAGTTACCCTGTCTTTTGATTGGTGCATTTAATCCATTCACATTTATGGTTATTATTGATTAATACTTATTCATTGCCTTTTTCTCCCTTTGTGTCTGTTTTCCTCTTTGGCTTTCTCTGTTCCTTTATTTTATTTGTTTATTTATTTTTATAGCAGACCCTTTAACATTTCTTGCAATGTTGGTTTGGTAGAGATGTGTTCTTTCAGTCTTTTTTTGTCTGGGAAGCTCCTTATTTCTCCTTCTATCTTGAATGAGAGCCTTGCTGGGTAGAGTATTCTTGGTTGCAGGCCTTTGTTGACCATGACTTGAAATACTTTTTGCCATTCCCTTCTGGCTTGAATTGTTTCTGTTGAATAATCATTTGATAGCCTTATTGGATCCCCTTTGTATGTTATTTGTCTTTTCTCTCTTGATGCTTTTAGGATTCTCTCTTTGTCTTTGAAATTCGCCATGTTAATAATAAAGTGCTTTGGTGTTGGTCTGTTTGGGTTGATCCTCATTGGGACCCTCTGTGCTTCCTGAACTGGATTAATGTTTTCACTCATCATGTTAGGGAAATTTTCTATCATGACTTTTTTGAACAGGTTTTCCATTCCTTGTTTCTCTTCTCCTTCTGGTATCCCTGTGATACGGATATTGTTACATTTCCTGTTGTCCTGTATCTCTCTTAACCCCTCTTCACTCTTATTCAGCCTTTTTTTATTCTCTTGTACTGTCTTGGAGTATTTTTCTGCATTATCCTCCAACTCGTTGATCTGGTCCTCTGCTTCCTCTAGCCTACTGTTGATTCCTTCTACTGTATTCTTCAATTCAGAAATTGTATTCTTCATTTCCTCCTGGCACTTATTGATAGTTTCCATGTCCTTTTTCATGCTGTTGTAGTTCTCAGTAAGTTCCTTGTAACTTCCCTGGATTTCTTTGTAATTTCCCTCGAGTTCTTTGTAGTTCTCCTGGAGTTGTTTACAGTTTTCTTTGATGTGGCTGAGCTCACTGAGCTTCTCTCTCATCATTCTTTTGAATTCCTTATCTGATATTCCAGGTTCCTCTGTTTCATTTTGTGTTCTTTCTGGGGATTCTTCCTTTCCTTTTGGTGATGGACTGATTCTTTTTTTCCCCATTTTGGGTGTCTGTTCTTGCTAACTCTTTATTTATTCATTTATTTTTGTTCTTTCTTTGATTTAACCTGCTTTGCTTCCTTGCCTTAGTTGAGCACTCTTCTGTGATAGATTTGTGGAGTTCAATGTTGCCGTCTCCCAGATTTTCTCCCCTTGCTGTTCTTGGTTTGTCCTTTATTTGGGCTGTCTGGTTGTATTCTGGGCTTGTGGGCCTTTAGTAGAAACAATAACAAAAACAAAACAAAAAACAAACAAAACAAAACAAAACAAAAACAAAAAACCAAACCCAACCAAATAAAAAAAAAATGCAAAAGGAAAAAAAAAAGATAATAATAATAAGAAAGGTTGTAGATGGCTGTTTACCCTTAATAATCCCTGACTGGTCCAGATGGAGCCTGTACCTGAGGGCTTTTAGCAGAGGAAATAAAAAAGAAAGAAAAAAAGGGAGAAAGTCACAAGACAAAGAGAAATCAATATTAATAAAGAAAGGTTTTAGCTGTGTGTTCCCCCTTTATGATTTCTGATTGGTCCAGGTGGAGCCAGAACCTGTCGGCTTTACCAGGAAGAAAAGGAAAAGAAAAATTAAAAAAAAAAAAAAAAAAGGAGGAAGAAAAGTATAATGAAAGGGTTTAGAAAGGCTAGGGAAGGGAGAAATTCTTAGATTGAGGACTGGGAATGCATTATAGCCACAGAGTGAGTAGATTTTAATTCGAGAGTATGGGGAGGGTCTTGGGTATTTAGGTGGATTGAGGTATGGAGGGGATTAAGAATATGTGAGAAGTAGCTTTTGCAAAGGCTATGTTAGGCATTGATAGTTCATATTTCTCTCGGTATAACTCAGGTGCTTGAGATTAGCAGCAATCCCTTTCCTGAGGCTGCCTCTTTTTCTTGGTCAGGACTTTACAGTCTAGAGTCTATATTCTAGCTGGTCTTGGCGCATGGCAGGGCCTCTGATTATCACATTCAGGGTTGATTCTGAGTGTGCGCCCCCAGGTAGGCTGGGCCTTCTGTAGCCTGGCTGAGTTTTAGGGCTGCCGGTATTCTGGAGCCCGCAGGGTGCCCCCTCCCGGTACTGGCGGAGGTTCCTGCCCATGAGGAGCATCCAGCACCCCTGCAGGGCAGCCAGCAACTTTGCTGGTCCCTGTGATGACTGGCCCCGCCCCCGCAGTTCTGGGAGGAGGCGGCTCCTGTCTGTCAACACTGTCCGGGTTCACCTACACTGTCCCGCCCTTCTGGGGCGGGCACCACTCCTCCAAGCCAACCAGCTCTCCGAGAAGTCCTTTACACGGCCTCTGTGATGATCTCCTTCCTGATGTGGGCGTTGTGGCCTTTTTCTAAGGCAGTGGTGGGTCAGTTGCCCCCACTTCTAGTTCCCGGCTAACTCACTGGCTGTTTGGAGTTTTCGGGGAGCCTGGGGGCCTGTGTTTGTGTGCAGGGCTGGGCCTCCTCCCTCGCAGGGGCTTCTAGCTGCTGTTTCCCTGGTGGCCCAGCAGCACTGTTTTTGGCCCTCTCGTCGCCCCGGCCTGTGCACTTCCCAGCTCCCCTGCTCCGGCTTCTGGCAGGACTCTTCTCCACCTCTAGCCCTGTGAGGAGCTTCCGTTCCCTGTTGCCAGAGTGAATCTCTCACACAGTCCCTCCCCTGCAAGAGTTCAATTCCGCGTTCCCTAGGGTGTTTGCCCTTGCCACCCGCACTTCACTGTTGAGACTTCCATTTGCCAGGGAGCCCGGAGCTGCCTCAGTCAAATGCGTCCCTCTGGGCAGAGCTGCCACTGCCCAGAGCCGACCTTGGCCCGCAGGCAGTTCGCTCGGGAATGCCTCACCTACTGTCCTGCTGGCCTCCTCTGCCTGTGGAATGTGCTACCCTGTGTCCAGATGCTGACCGTTCCAATTCCTAGGGTCCTGAAGAAGTCTCATGCTCCCTATTTTGTCCTCTAGCTGCTTTGGTAATTGAGAATACCATCAGCACTGCTCTCTACTCTGTTGCCATCTTCCCGAATCTTGAACAATTTTTCAAGTGCCACAGATAGCACGTTAATGTTATCTTTGAGTCATTTGGCATATTTTTTAATGGAATGTTTGGGAGGCAAATAACTTAATTGAGAAGGACAGAAATTGAGCAAGCATTGCTTTGTATTAATTTTGCTTTCAAAGCACTTTCTTTTTTGTTCTTGTGTCTTATCAGTGGAAAAGCCTTACTTTATAAGTCAAAGGAAAGTAGACAGAACCTTGCCTTTGGTAGCATGTGCATCAATAAAGCAATTATTTTTTTGCATTTATAGTCACATTTTAGTTCCTATATGTCAATACTACTCACATACTAGTTGAATAAATAGATATATTTGCTTTATTTTTTAAATTAAATGACTATCTCCAATGTGACAGTACTCTTTTCTCTAAAACAAATAAAGGTTGAATCTGCATGGAATATCAGAAAACTGAGTCCAACACTGTGCTGGTTTGAGGTATGAATTTTTTTTTTTTTTTTTTTTTTTGAGGTGTGATTCTAATTGCAATTATTTAGGTTTTCTTTGTTCAAAAAGTTATTTTTCTGTTGATTTTTTAAAAATGGAAACTTATAGTACCAGTTTGTTTTCTACATTTCAAATAAAATTCTGATTCTATTTTTTACTCTTATTCTAATTATAGTATACTAATGAAGCCAGATAGGGTAATTTGGAAATCAGTAGTCAGAGAACACACTTTGTAGAAAGAATGGGCATGTGGTCTGTTGGGGATACAGTGGAATGGAGTTTGAGACATGCTTGTGAGTTGGTATATTTTGGGTCTCAGAGTTTAATGATGGGAATCAAACCTAGGAGGTAATACTACTAGCTGCCATTTATTGACCACCAGGGACTGTGCTACTAACTCCTTTCAGTATGTCTGTAAGAGGTATTATTGCTATTTTATAGACAAGAAAACTTAGGTCAGAGCATAAATAATTTCTCTTAGGTCCTACAATTAGTATAGTAATAATTGTTTCTATATATATTTTCTAGAAGCTGGTTATGTAGGTTTTATCATGTCAAAGGATGGTGTATTTAAATGTATCAATTGTGGATAAACTGTTGTATATCAAAACACTAACTAAAAGTAGAAGCTTAAAAAACTCAGTTTAAACAATTGTTAGTTGTATTATCAATGGAGACAAATGTTTCTTTTACCAATTAAAATCCTAGATATAGTACATTGTAAATTGTAAAATCAAAGTTGTTTCTTGGCATCACTTTGTTGAAGTAAAAGATAAGACTTAAACAGGAACTGAAACATTTAACTTCACCAGAGAATCTTGTTACTCTGATATTGGTTCAGGGACCAACAGCTTGCCCAGTATCCTTAGCAGAACAGAGCATCGGTCCAGACACACAGAGTCAGAATCTGTTGCAAGATCTCCAGGGATTCATGTACAGATTAAAGATAAAGAAGTACTATTCTTTAGACTTCACTTGGGTTCCGCATATTTCCATGATCAGCTTATAATGGGAACATTTTTTTTTTGCAGTAATTACAGAGTTGGTGATTAATCTTACAGTTCAGTTATTAAAATCTACATGAATAACTTCACCTTTTATGATTTTTATTTTGAAATTTATTATTTTTGAGAGAATTTAGAATTGCCAGGCATGTTAATAACTATCAAACTTTTATAAATATTTTGACTTTTGCTAGAATTTTTTTAAAAGTTTGTAATTCTTTCTAGATATAAACTATGTGTCAGACACTCAATATTCTTAATTAGGTCTCATTAATTAAGGATTAATAAAAAATGGAAATTATGTTGCTCTCTTAGTTTTAATTTTATATTTTAAGTTTTACACATGGGTTACATTTTTTATTAAAACTCAGATTTAAAAAGAGTTGTGTGGAAAATTACCTTTGTGATTTTTGAATTGCTGGCACTGTCAGTTTAATACTATTCAAGATAAAGCACGCCACCCCCCTCCCCCCGGCCCCGGAAATTACTAGTTTTCTCTTTGATGAAATAAATACCATGTATTACTCATGCCCAAAATACAAAAGAGAGGGAGAGAGAGAGAGACTGAACACATGTCACTGAAAGTTCTACACCTTTTCATCTATACTGTCTTGAATGGTCCTAAAGGACAGAAGCATAAAACATGTATCATTTTGAAATGCCTTTTATGTATGTCTGGATTTGGTTAGTGCCATGTGTTTTAGTTTCATGTTTGTAATTCTTAAGAGACATTTTAAGGCTTTCCTGCTACATATGTGATTTTTAAAGAGCATTTGTGACATGTTGATAAAATATGAGAAATTATAAAGACTAAGAAGATTAAGTATACCAGAAGTCTCATTTTATGGTTTTATGTTTCTCTTCTACTTGGATTCGTGAAGATCCAAACTTATCATTTTTAATAGAGAATATTTCATTATGTGCTTTTGTTTGTGTAATATGGAAATGATTACTTATTTAACTGATACCTCACAGACTTGGACTAGTATTCATGAAGTTCTGGTATCTTTTGGAAGAAGAGTGTTGTGCTACCCACTTTATCGCCATTTCAAGCTGGTGACGAAAGCCTACAGAGACACTATAAAGATATTGCTGCTAGGTAAGATATTACTATGATTACAAGATAGAAAATGAAAAGTTTTACGTTTTTAATCTAAAGAAGCAATCATGATTTTTGCTTTATTTTCTATACCTAAATAATAAAAATCATCCAATCACTTTTTCTTCCAGGTATATACAGTAATAGTCCCTCTGTACAGATATATAGTCACACAAATCATGCAGAGAGGTGCGGTTTCTGTCTGAAAAGCGTGGGGAGATATATAGAGAAAGTACACACCATATTGCAAACCATTTTGTATTATAATTAAATTCATCATTCAGTATTTCTTGGGTGCCTGTAATTTTCTAGGTACTATGCTAGGACTATGGGTATAATAATAAATAAATTTCTTGTTCCTATGAAGTTTACAGTTTTACCTAATGACAGATGATAAATAATAAGCAATTTCAATATAGAGTGAAATGTGGTTTGCTGGGAAAGTGCAGTGAGTCACTAGGAAGAGACATGGAACCTTGATTTAGGAGGTTAGGAAAGGAATTCCAAATAAAAGCACAGCTACTCGGAGGACTTGTGACTTAATCCAACTTGCAAAGACAAATACTCGTTAGTTAGTTCGTTTTCTTTTTAAATTTTATTGTTGTTGTATTATAACCATCTCCTTTTTCCTCCCCTGTCCCCTTCTGCACCCACCCACTCTCCCCAAAGTCAATCCCACTTATTGTCCATGTCCATGGTTCTTCCATACTAGTTCCTTGACTGAACTGCTCCCCATCTTTGCCTCTTCCCCTTACCTCTTTCTGCCCCCTCCTCTCTGCCCACTGAGGTCTATTCATTGTATTCATGTATCTGATTCTGTTTTGCTTGTTTGTTAGTTTTGTCCATTATTGTCCTGTAATGGGTGAGATCATATGGTATTTGTCTTTCACTGACCGTCTTATTTCACTAAACATAGTACTTTCTAGTTCCATCCATGTTGTTGCAAAGGGTAGGAATTCCTTCTTTCTTTCTGCTGTGTAGTATTCCATGGTGTAAATGTACCAAAGTTTTTTGATCCAGTCATCCACTGATCCATTCATCCATTTTGATCCATTCATCTGTTCCACTGATGGGTACTTAGGTTGTTTCCAGCACTTGGCTATTGTAAATAGTGCTGCTATGAACATAGGGGTACATAGGTTGTTATGAATTGGTGTTTCAGGGTTCTTCGGGTATATTCCTAGTAGTGGAATTTCTGGATCCAAAGGCAGTTCCATTTTTAGTTTTTTAAGAAAACACCATATTGTTTTCCATAGTGGCTGCACCAGCCTGCATTCCCACTAGCAGTGCACCAAGGTTATCTTTTCCCGATATCCTGGCCAACGCTTGTTGTTTGTTGATATGTTGATGATTGTTATTCTGACAGGTGTGAGGTGGTATCTTATTGTGGTTTTAATGTGCATCTCTCTGATGATTAGTGATGTTGAGCATTCTTTCATATGCCTTTGGGCCCTTTGTATGTCTTCCTCAGAGAGTTGTCTATTCAGGTCCTTTGCCCATTTTTTAATTGTCTGTCTCCCTGGTGTTGAGTTGCATAAGTTCTTGATATATTTTGGAGATCAAAACCTTGCTGAGGTATCACTGGTAAATATGTTTACCATATGGTTGGCTCCTTTTTCATTTTGCTGATGTTTTCTGTAGCTGAGCAAAAACTTTTCAGTTTCATGTAGTCCCATTTCTATATTTGTTCTATTTTTTCCCTTGCCTTATGAGAAATATCTGAAAATATTGCTGCATGAGATCTCTGAAATTTTACTGCTTATGTTTGCTTCTAGGACTTTTATGGCGATGTGGCTTATATTTAAGTCTTTTATCCACCTTGAGATGATTCTGGTGTGTGATGTAAGTTGGTAGTCTAGTTTCATATTTTTTGCATGACCTTGTCCAGTTCTCCCAACATCATTTATTGAAGAGGCTATTTTTACTCCCATTTTATGAACTCCTTCCTGCTTTGTCAAATATTAATTGACCATAGAGTCCTGGTTTTATCTCTGTTCTGTTCCATTGATCTGTTCCTGTGCCAGACTGTTTTGATTACAGTGGTCTTATAATATAGTTTGATATCAGGTATTCTGATTCCTCTACTATGTTCGTCTTTCTCAAGATAGCTGTGTCTAGTTGTGGTTGTTTTTGGTTCCATGAAAAGTTTCGAAGTATTTGTTCCAGGTCTGGGAAATGTATCATTGATATTTTAATAGTGATTGCATTCAATTTATAAATGGCTTTGGGTAGTATAGACATTTTAATGATGTTAATTCTTCCCATCCATGAACACGGTATATGTTTCCATTTATTATATCGTCCTTAATTGCTTTCTTCAGTGTTCTGTAATTTTCCAAGTATAGGCCTTTTATCTCCTTGATTAAGTTTATTCCTAGGTACTTTATTTTTCTTATTGCTATAGTGAATAGGATTTGTTTTTCTAGCTTTTATCTTTGATATTTCATTGTTGGTATACAAAAATACCTTCAATTTCTGGACATTGATGTTATAGCCAGCTATTTTGCCAAATTCACTTATTATGTCAAGAATTTTAATGATGGAGGCTATAGGGTTTTCTATGTACACTATCATGTCATCTGCAAATAAGGACATTTTTACTTCCTCCTTTCCAATTTGGATGCCTTTGATTCTTTTTTCTTATCTGCTTGCTCTGGCTAGAATTTCCAAAATGATGTTGAATAGAAGCAGACAGAGTGGACACCCTTGCCTTTTTCCTGATCTTAGGGGGAAAGGCTTTCAGTTTTTGCTCATTGAGTGTGATGTTGGCTGCAGGTTTCTCATGTATGGCCTTTATTATGTTGAGGTACACTCCCTCTATCCTCACTTTGTTGAGCATTTTTATCATAAATAGTTGCTGTACTTTATCAAATGATGCTTATTCAGCATCTAATGATACGATTATATGGTTTTTGTCCTTCAGTTTGTTTATGTGGTGTATTACATTTGTTGATTTGTGAATGTTACATCATCTTTGCATCCCTGGAATGAATCCCACTTGATCCTGGTGTATGATATTTTTAATGTATTGCTGGATCCGTTTGCCAGTATTTTGTTGCATATTTTAGCATCTATGTTCATGAGCGATATTGGCCTGCAGTTTTCTTTCTTTGTTGTGTCTTGACCTTGTTTTGGGATTAAAATAGTACCAGTGTCGTAGCATGAGTTTGGGAGTCTTGGAATAGGTTGTGAAGAATAAGGGTTAGTTTTTCCCTAATGTTTGGTAACATTCAGCTGTGTAGCCATCCAGACTTGGGGTTTTCTGTGCTGGGATTTTTAAAAATTTCTGCCTCACTTTCACTAGTTCATATCTGTCTATTCAGGCTTTGTGCTTCTTTTTAACTCAGTTTTGAAAGATTATATTTTTCCAGAAATTTGTCCATTTCACTCAGGTTGTTAAATTTTTTTGCCATATAGCTGTTCATAGTAATTTCTTACAGCCCTTTGTATTTCTGTGCTATCAGTTGTGATTTTCCCTATGTCATTTCTGATTTTATTTGTTTGGGTCCTCTCTTTTATTTTGTTTATGAGCCTGATTTAAGACTTGTCAATTTAAGATACCACCTCACACCTGTCAGAATGGCAATCATCAACAAATCAACAAACAACAAGTGTTGGCAAGGATGCAGGGCAAAGGGAACCCTCATACACTGTTGGTAGGAATGCAGGCTGGTGCAGCCACTGTGGAAAACAGTATGGGGTTTCCTTAAAAAACTGAAAATGGAACTGCCTTTTGATCCAGCAATTCCACTACTTGGACTATACCCAAAGAATCCTGAAACACCAATTCATAAGAACCTATGCACACCTATGTTCATAGCGGCACTATTTACAATAGCCAAGTGCTGGAAACAGCCCAAGTGCCCATCAGTGGATGATTGGATCAAAAAACTTTGGTACATTTACACAATGGAAT
>PVIW01006776.1:0-42653 GCA_004026585.1 Noctilio leporinus | reverse complement strand
CGTGCCCTTTGCAACAACATGGATGGAACTGGAGAGTATTATGCTTAGTGAAATAAGCCAGTCAGTGAAGGACAACTATCATATGATCTCACCCATTACGGGACAATAATGAGCAAAACTAACAACAAGCAAAACACAAGTATATGAATACAAGGAATAGGCCTTCAGTGGTCAGGGAAAACGGGGTTGGGGGGAGGGGGAGGTAGAGGCAAAGAAGGGGAGCAGCTTAGACAAGAACCTAGTATAAAGGAACCATGGACATGGACAACAGGTGGGATTGACTTTGGGGGGAATGGGTGGGTGTGGAGGGGGACAGAGGGGAGCAAAAGGGGGATGGATGTAATACAACAACAATGAAATTAAAAAAAAAGAAAAGAAAAAAGACTTGTCAATTTTGTTTATCTTTTCAAAGAAAGCTCCTAGATTTTTTGATCCTTTGAATTGAATTTTTAGTCCCTATGTTGTTTAATTCTGCTATGATTTTCATTATTCCCTTCCTTCTACCCATTCTAGGCTTTGTTTGTTGTTCCTCTAGTTCTTGTAACTTTATGCTTAGGTTCTCTATTTGAGATTCTTATGTCCTTTTTAGGTAGGCCTGTATTGCAATGAACTTCTTTCTCAGGACTGCCTTTTCTGTGACCCATATGTTTTGGGCTATTGTGTGTTCATTGTCATTTGTTTCCAGAAACTTTCTGATTTCTTTCTTGATCTCATTGTTAACTTAATCATAGCATGTCATTCAGTCTTTATGAATTTGAATGTTTTGGGCATTTTCCTTGAGGTTGGTTTCTAGTTTCAAGCCATTGTGATATGAGAAGATGCTTGATATAATTTCATTTTTTCTTTAATTTGTGAAGGCTTGTTTTGTGTCCTAATGTGTGATCTGTATTTGAGAATGTTCCATGTGCCTTTGAAAGTGTATTTCTCTTCCTTTGGTGAAGAGTTCTATATATATCAATTAAGTCCATTTGACCTTAAGTCCAGTCAAGTCCACAATATCCTTGGTGTTTCTTTGCTTGTAGGAGCTGTCTTTTGTTGACAGTGGGGTGTGAAAAGTCCCCTACTATGAGTGTGTTGCTGTCAATATCCTAGAAGTCCTCCAAGATTTTTCTTATATAACAGGTGTTCCCTTACTGGGTGCATACATGTTTACAAGAGTTATATCTTTTTGATGGACTGTTTCCTTATGTATTAGAAAATGTCCTTCTCTGTCTCTTAAAATGGTCTTTTTTGTGAAATCTATTTTGTCTGATCTGTGTATTACTACCCCAGCATTATTTTGTTGTCCGTTTCCTTGCTATATTTTCTTCCATCCTTTCATTTTCAGTCTGTGTAGATCTTTTTTTCTGAGGTGGGTCTCTTGAAGACAGCTATATTTGGGTCTTGTTTTCTTATCTATTCAGCTACCCTTTTGGTAGGAGCTTTCAGTCCATTTACATTTAAGATTACTATTGATAGGTCCTTATTCATTGTGATTTGTCCGTTTGTACCTGTGTTCCTTGCTCTGTTTTTCTTCCTCTTCTTATAGCAGTCCCTGTAGCATCTCTTGCAATGCTGGTTTGGTAAAGATGTATTCTTTTAGCTTTCTTTTGTCTTAGAAACTCCTATTTCACCTTCCATTTTGAACAAGAGCCTTGCCCAGGTTGTAGAACTTTGCTTTTCATTGCTTGGAATGTATTTTGCCATTCTCTTCTTGCATGTACTGTTTTCGTAGAGAAATTGGCTCATAGCCTTATTGGCCTTTTCTTGTATGTTATTAACTTTCTTTCTTGTTGCCTTTAGAATTCTGTCTTTATTTTTGTATGTTGCAATTTTAATTATGATGTGTCATGGTGTGGGCCTCTTAGGGTTCATCTTCAATGGAACATTTTGTGCTTCTTGTACTGGCAAAACTTTTTTTGTCACCAAGTTTGGGAACTTTTCTGTCATTGCTTTTAAAGCAGATTTTCAATCCCTTGCTCATCTTCTTCTGCTAGCCCTAAGATGTGGATATTATTATGTTTCATGTTCTCCTGCTTCTTTCTTAACACCCCTTCATTCTTTTTCAGTGTTTTTTCATTTTGTTGCACTGTCTGGGAATATTTTTCTACATAGTCTTCTAATTTGCTGATCTGATCATATGCCTGTTCTAGTCTGCTTTTGATTCCTTCTCTGTGTTGTTCAATTCCGAAATTGTATTCTTCATTTCTTCTTGGCTCTTATTGATAGTTTCTGTGTCCTTCTTAATGCTGGTGTAGTTCTCAGTATGTTCCTTGTAGATTCCCTGGAGTTCTTTATAGTTCCCCTGGAGTTCTTCGTAGTTTTCTTTGAGAGCTTTCTGAGCTCAATGAGCTTCCTTATAACCATTATTTTGAATTTCATATCTGATAGTTTGCTAGCCTCTATTTCATTTAGCATCCTTCATGGGGATTCCCCCTTTAGTTTTGGTGAAAGATTGTTTTCTTTTTCTTCTCATTTTATGTGCCTCTTTGGTTTGTTTCTACTTTTTTAGATTAATCTGCTTTGACTCCCTTCCTTCTTATTGAGACCTTCTGTGGTAGGAGTCCTGTTGGATTCTGTGGTGCAGTGTCATAGATTTCCTGAACTTGCTGGTCTTAGGGTGTTCTTTATGCCATTTCTTTTTGTTATGTGGTTTTATTTTGAATTTGGCTGAGGTGTTCCTCTTTGGTGGGTCCTTCTCTCCTGTTAGCTGATTGAGGGTCACTCCTTCCACCATATCTCATGTACTGTTATGAAGCTGCTACTACAATGGAACCACCAATGCAGGCAAAATAAGTACACCTTCAAAGATAAGCTCCATCCTCAGTCACACATAGGCAAATGAGCCAGGCAAAATACCCATACCCTCAAAGGTAATCCCTATCCTCAATCACATTCTTTTGCAAGTGAGCCAGTATTAATAAGGATGTAAAGAGATGAAGAGTATATAAGAGAGGAAGAACAGCTGATTGGCTAGCTTGATTATAAATTACTTTTGAGAGATGACAGGGAGAAGCAATGATTGTAGCAAGAGGTGGCAAGGCAATGAGAGAAAGCAAAACTTACATCTTATATTGAAATGTGGGGGAAGAATCAGAATGTAGCAGGAAAGGGAAGTATACAGTATTAATCCTAAAGGGAAGTTATGTATATGTATATAGACATGTACATATTCGTATATACACACGTATACGACATATGTCCCAAAAGTATTGGCCATACAAACTGTTTTAATTATATTGACATTGGCCTGATACTTTTGGGACAGACCTCATATATAGATACTGTGTGAGAGGTCAGTCACACCTACATAAAGAATGAAAAATATGGAACTTTAAATAGAAATAGAAAAAGAATAGGAACCAAATTAGTGAATAAGTTTTACTACAGCACTATCAGCACCATATGAGCTATAATTACCATAGGTGGGATTAGAGTGCAAGGCCAAAAAGAGAGAAAATGAATCTTAAAAGATGTGTGGAGGTAAGGGAAGTGATTCTGAGGTGATATAGGGAGTAGGAATACTAGGAGTGATGTGTTAGGTCCAGGCTAGTATAGGGAAAAACTCAAACTGGAAATGAAAGAAGGAAAAGGCCGAAAGAAGGTAGGAGTAGAGTAGAAGTGGGAGATGCTAAAGTTTGAGATTTGAAATACTAGAATAGTGAAGACCTATAAGTTTGCAAAGATGCCCCAGCTACTTTTCTATCCACACTCAATGAGCACTGATTGGCCAAGGTGGAGAAAGAACAAGTGTATTTTATGAACAGAAAAAAGAATGTGTGGTGACTAATGACAGAAAATAAATAGATGGTTTGATAGGCTGGAGAGGGGAAATATAATTGAAGTGGGGATGGAAATAAGACATAGCAGGAGAGAAATAGAATTTAAAACAAAAGTAAGAAGAGGAAATCAGGTGGTAAAATGGAACGAGAGAAGAAAGGTATAAAAGAGGAGATTTGAGAAACACTAGAATCTAAACATCAGTTACTTAAATTGTACTAATTGTAAGGATAAATGAATATTAAATAGGATATGCTGGAGACTAGTAATTCATATAGATCATAGTGTAATTCGTTTTTGTAGTATATTTTTTTCCCCTTCTCTTTCTGGCATTGCTCCTGATGACGTCAAATCATTCCCCAGTCTGGGCCTAGACTGGTTGCTTGCATCAATAGTGTTCTATTCCTGTGTTTGTCTCTTTTAGTTGATCCAGTGTCTGTAATCTGCATTGAGGCTTAAGCACCTTGGCTTAATTGCTTGGGGCAGTGCCGAGCAATTCCTGTGGACAGGGCTATGATTTCCCATTAGGCTGATGTAATTTGGGGGAGAGTGGTTGGAGTTATTAATGGCTTCCCTGCCAACCTGGGCCCTGGGCATGTGGCCTGGAATGCAAACCTGTGCACCCTTCTAAAAAGTATCACCCATCCACGCCAACCTGCTGCTGCCCTAGCCTCCCAGAAGGCATGCTATGTTGGCATGTAGCTGCGCCTATGTCTTGGATCTCTGCCATGACTTTGTACTGTATTCTGGCCCCAGAGGATGCCCTCTCTCTGCTTTTCTCTAAAATACAGTCTTTCACAGTCAGGGCTTGTGTGGTTTTACTCCAGCTGATTCTGCCAACCTCAGCATCCCCTACTTCCTCTTGCTGGCTCCGCTGTTGCAGTCACATTGAGTGTGCTCTTCTGCAGTTTTCCACAGTTTGCACTAACTGTCCACACTCCATGCCCCTCCTATACCTGGTCAAGCAGCTGGTTTAAAGCTGCCCCTAAAGGGTGTACCCAGAAGTGCTGGGCCGGGTCACCCCAGTGACTTTGTTGCTGTAGTCCTCTGCCCACTCCTCAGGTCTGAACCAGGGTTGCACCTACTGGCAGTGCTCTGTGACCTCTCAACCAGTCATCCCAGGAATCCAGTCACTTCCTGCATCAATTCTGTGTGACTTTACCTGTCCAAATTCAGTGCCCTCTGCTTTAGCTGCTCCCAAACAAGAGCAAGCACTTAGCCTGCCAGCTACCTTGGCACCATCCCTTAACTTTTTGTTAAACAAATGTTTATTGTGGAGAATTTTGAAAATAGGGGAAAGTGCAAATAAGAATTAACTGTAATTCTACATGTAAAATCATGTTAGGCACTCACATATTTGTTCAATGAATATAGAGTGATACACTGTTAACATCACTTAATGTGTGTATGCTTCACTTTTCTTTTTCAGGTGTAGTTATCTTTTTTAAGAAAATAATGTTTCAAAACAGGCAAACACTGTGTAACTTCTCTTTTAATACATTTGCCTATGGCCTTTAGCAAAGGGCAACCTTTAGGCATGTCTGTTAAGTGAAGCTGTATAATTTCATTAGGTAATGGTTGCTATAGATTCTTACTCAATATGTGGCCTTAATTTAATACTTTTCTTGATTAAAAATAATTCTAGAAAAGGGCCTTTTATTCCTACTGCAAAGGCCTTCTCACCTCACACCTGTCTACTCCCAGTTAGTTTGCTCCTTAATCACATTTTGACATCTACAAAACTCACCTGTTTATTCCCTTGGATCCCTATTTCAATCATCTGCTCTAGCCAAATGATTTTTTTTTTTTTGTTATTCCCAGAATCCACCACATTTTAAGTCCCATGGTTATTCCTTTTCTTGCTGTTTTCCAAGCTGGCATACCTACCCGTATCTTTTCTTCACTCATGAATTATTTGCTGTGAGTCCTAGCTCCAAATTCTGCATTTTTATTAATATGATAATATTAGTAAGGTACGTGATTGTGAGAGGCAGTATTCTGGGGTGTCATACTGTAGAGGCACTTAGTTTTTTTGTTTAGGGAGGCTTTTTGATAAAGACCTACTGTTGACTTTTTTTTTAAATTTTATTGTTGTATTATATTACATCCATCCCCACTATTGTTGACTTTTTAAACTTATAAGTTGGTAGTTACCATAAAAATAAACTTCTTTCTCTGTACTGCACCCCTGAGGAAGAGAGGGGGGAGGGAGAGAGAGATAGAGATTGACCTGATGTTTTCTTCTCTGTAGCATTTAAAACTGTTCAAAGTTCTTAAAATTCAGTTTGTTCTTCCCTGCTTTTTTCTGTTTGGATAACATGGTTAATTTGGTTTCATCATTTCTTTGAGTTTTGATGGTAACAGTAATCCCTCACTTATGTCATGAATTGATTGTGTAACTTTTAAGTGAAAGACATGTAAGAACATCAGTTTCACCATAGGCTAATTGGTGTAAACAAATGTTAAGTTCCTACAAGTTATAATGAAATGAAGTTAACGTTTGAGAACCTGCTGTATTTCCTCCTCTGTCTCATACTCTGCCTTCAACATCACCTACATTGTAATTAAAATTGGCCTACAGTAGGGTGGGGGGATATCCACACTTACCATTTGATAATAGTTATCCTGACCTTGACTTAATCAAATAAGTTTGAGGCTTTCTGAGTACAATCACACCCTTAATAATGATGTTTCAAGGATGGACTGAGACCCCATAAGATTATAATGGAACTGAAAAATTCCTATCACCTAGTGATATTCTACCTTAATATAGTGCATGTATTAAGCACATTTGTTGTGATGTTGGTATAAACAAACCAACTGTGCTACCAGTCGTGTAAAGGTATAACATATATAGTTATGTATAGTACATACTACTTGATGATAATAATAAAACTGTGTTACTAGTTTATGTATTTACTATCCTTTCAATGTTATTTCAAACTATACTACATATTTCTACTCATTCAAAAGAGTTTGCTGTAAAACACTGCTGTGTTAAACTGGCAGCAGCCTCATACATTTTGTGCTCAATGTTACTCTGGATTGTATTATTTTCTCATGCTTGATCTGATCTCAGATTTTATGGTACAGTAACATTGCTGTACAAGCTTACAGTCTAGGAGAAATAGGCTATATCATGTAGCTGAGGTATGTAAAATGCTTTACCATCCAGGTCTGTTTAAGTGTGCTTTGTGATCTTCACACAGACAAAATTGTTAAACAGTTCATTTCTCAAAATGTGTCCCTATTAAGCAGTGCATACTTAACCAATTGAACAATGAAGTTTTTATTGGCATTCTTCCCAGCTGTATATGAGAAAGCTACATAGTTAAAATTTTGAAAAAAGGCATAAAAATGTGATATAGACTGAGTGGGCCAACAACATATGGGTAGCATAGAACAGTGGTTGTTACCCTCTGGGGCCAGTAAGCTCATAATTTGGGTCTTCAACACAATGACACTGTGAATATCTTACTGTTCTTGAGCCTCAGGTTCTGCTTCTGTGAAATGAACAGGTGAGGTTATGGGGAGGATCAGCTGAATTCCTATTCACTTTTCCCCATTGCAGGGGTTAGTAAAGAGCTCTGATGACTAGGAAGTCAGCCCAGGCTTCCTAAGGATAAGACTAACTAGGTCTTAAAGGCAGGTAAGATTCCACTAGGTCAAATGGAGAAGAAAAGGCATTCCAGATGTGGGGAGCCAGTTGTGAACATGTCTATAGAGCCTTGAAAAGCATGTGTGTGTGGGGGGACTTGTGAAAGCAATGCATAAAAAATGTGTATCATAGGACTAAAGGGGAAAAGTCTGTAATGCGAAGGATGAACAAGATTTTTAATCTAGGCATGAGATAATATCATTAGTGAGGACAGATGGTCAGAGTGGTGGAGAAAGGGCAGCGATGAGGCTATGGGATGAAAGAAATTTAATGGATTTAAGTGAGTGATTACTGTCTGCCATTGATTCTGAAAACATTGAAATTGGAAGTCTGTTGCTGCAAAGTTCTGTTCTAGGTATTGGAGATTTGCCACTAAATAAAACAGAAGTCCCTCCTATTTTGAATCTCACTTTCTCGTGTTGTGTTAAAATTTAGTGGCAGCACCCTGATGGGTTTGGCCCAGTTGGACGTGGTCCAGCAAAGCAAAAGGTTGCCTGGCCTGTGGGTTTGAGCCCTTGGTCAGTGCACATGGGAGAGGCAACCAATGGATGTTTCTCTTTCTTTCTCTTTCTACCCCACTTCCTCTCTAAAAGTAAATAAATAAAATCTTTTAAAAATTTTTAGATTTTTTTATCTTAAAAAATTGCTGATGGCAACAATTTTGGCATTTGAGATGTCATTTAGCTCATGAATATTTTATCTTGTCTAAAAGTCAGGTGGGAAGTATTACGACAGTACATCTAGTGCCTTCATGAAGTCAATATACTGTAGTTTCATATTTTAGGACCATAAAGATAAGAGTAAAACAGTTAAACTGAAAATTTTGTACTTTACAGATCAAAGGAAGTGGTAGTACTATAAATTTAATAATTTGCCTTATAGTAGTTAATAAATTTCAGGGAATGCCATGAAGTTTGGAAAACCTCGGAAATTGTTGTGATGAAAGGCTTCTTTTGTTGGCTTTGGTTGGGATTAAAATTAGATTCATTTTACAACCAGGAGGAAGTAATTAGAGTGAACAACAAGTATATAGTACTTGATAGTTTTTTTCCAAGTGATTTTGTCGCTTTATCTTTGAAGTAGTGCTATGACATTTTAGTTTTCAGTCTGCTTTTCTTCAATTCTCTATGGTGAAAAATTTAACTTTGTACTAGATAATTTCTTGACCAAAAAATCAAACAAACAAACAAAAAAACTGTTGACATAAGGAAGTTTGAAAACTAAAATATGATTTTCAATGCTGTTTTGAAACTTTTATTTAGAGCATCATTTAGTTAAAGTTATGATGCATGTAAATACTCATTTAGTTTGATTTGCTTTGTTTTTGTTTTTATTTTTTTTTACTATACCTAGTTGTGTTTCATATTACTTTTTATGTTTTTTGTAACCACAGTTAATTAGTTTTAAGAATAGAGCCCTGGCTGGTGTGGCTCAGTGGATTGGTGCTGGCCTGCAAACCCAAGGGTAGCTGGTTGATTCCCCTTCAGGGCAATTCAGGGCAAATAACCAGGTTGCAAGTCGGGTCCCCAACTGGAGGCAGGTGAACGGCAACCACACATTGATGTTTCTCTCCTTGCCCTTCTCTCTAAAAATAATAAAAACTTTTAAAATAAAATAGTATAAATAAAATAAAAATTTTTTTAAAGTAAAAAAAACAAAGAATATAGTATAAGGCTTACTCATAATTCTTAGGGGAAAATAACGAGCTATGGACCTAGTAATACTGATACAGTTCTTTGCAATGAAGGACTATTAAGAGTATTCTAAAAATCCAATTAAAAATCTGAACTGCGAATACATTACTTCTTGGTGTCTGAATTTCTCAGTTAAAAAATATCAGATATATTTTTTAAGGATGTTTTTTTTTTCTTTCTTGTTTTTAATTTCCTTTAGGTAAAAGTGCTGTTTTAAAGTGTCTACTGGATATTCACAAAATTTTTCAGGAAAGCGACCCAGCCTACATTCTAAATGATCTCTACATCTCAGATTACTGTGTGTGGATTCAGAAAGCCAAGTAAGTTTTGAGTTACTTATGAATTTTAGATATTCCCATTTCTGGAATACCTACTTACTCAGGAGGAAGAAAGTGAGATAACTTGGGGAATGAGTTTTAATGAAAGAGAAGCCCTATATAGCTATCATACATTTTAAGAAGTAACTGGATGGATTAGCATGGGTAGTTTGGTGAATTTGCTTAGAAAGGAGGTACAGATGTTAAACAGTTAATTTTACTTAAAAAAAAAATTGGTATAGCCTGGAAAATAAATTTTAAACCTGGCAGTTATAAGCAATCAGGTCTGTACTGATGACTGTACAATATGATCTTACAGTGCAGTGTAAGTATGACATGTGTGTACATGGCACTTGTTTAAATACCTCTGGACATAAACCCTAATCAATTCTAATCACAGAGCTGTGCATTCATTGGCTAACCTCTGGCTTACAGAATCCATTATTCAGAGTATAGAAAAGGCAACCTTCGGAATCGAATTATATGAATCTTGGTAATAAATCTAAGGGTCTGAACACTCACAAATGGGCTCCTTGCACTTGGTATGTAAGATTTTCAAAAGGGTTTACCATTTCTTTTACTCAAAGAACTATGTTAGGTTTAGAAATGCAGTGAATTTTCATTTTGTGAGGGTGTTTTATAGACCTGATTCTTTATCACACCTGCCCAAAGTATCCTTTTCAGTATCAAGAAATTATTAACTGAGAACACAAAAAGAGAGCTCTTTTTTGGAATGAGTCTTAGGTGCTGTAGAAAACTGTCACAATATCATGCATGACTTAGAAGAAAAATGATCATGCTGCTTTTACAATTACTGTGATTGGTCAATTATTACTTTAGTATGACTTGAATGCCTGTTTCGAGTGGACCATTACATAGAATTTATTTTTGATTTCTGTTCATGGGGAAGCAGTTATATTACAGAGTGAAATAAGAAAAAATATAAAGCTATACCTGTTGTAAAGAAAATGCTTAGGTACTGCTGAAGATAACACCTAATAATATTCAGCAGGTGGTGTCAGCATTTGTGTTGGAAATTTAGATTTTTCCAAATGGAAAATTGAAGCTCCAACCCCTGCGGTCATGACAATATGTCATCACTTTATTAAATCCTTCAGCTAATTGAGCTTCATTAAGTACTCTGCTGCCAGTTTCCATTGTTTTTAAAATAAAATTAAATTGAAATAGTTTATTTGTATGGGTTTAGATATTTTTTTCTTTAAAGGTGAGGATTTTATAACATGTAATGAACATTGAGATTTGTACTAGGATCCCATTTCTATGAGTTGCATTTTTTATTAACAAGATAGATTGTATCTATCTTGTTAATGAGATTTATCTCATTAAAGAGAAGGGTGCCCTCAGGTTGATATGGGGAATATTATACTTTTTCTTAAACATTTTTCCCCTTGGTTTTAAGTTGCCGGAAATGAAATGAAATTCTTAGGTTCCGGTATTGTTGTTATAATTTTTAAAAAGGGATAATGTATTGAGAAGTGAGTTAGGACAGTTTAGCAGAAACTCTTCAGATTACTTTCGAAAAATTTTTTCAGCTTTACCAATTTGAACATAACTTCCTTTTCCTTAAATAGGCTGTGTTATTTTCACTTTGTATGTTTTTATGTGTTTCCACTCTGGTCTAACCTACCTGTTTTTTCTCCCTCCTAAAATATTTGTTCACCTACCTAGTGTGTGTTAAATTTCCTAATTTCATTTTTAATTTTTTAATCTCAACACAAATGAGCCTTCCAGTGTCATTGTTGTTGTGAACTTTGAATTAATTATACTATAGTAAATGTTTCTGATTTTCATAACTAATTTCTTTCTCACCTTTCATCTTCTGGTATATTTCTTTCCCATATAGTTTACCAATGAAAACTAGCACCTTATTTTTATGTTTTAAGATTACTTTTGTATTTTCCTTAGTCTCTATTTGTTTTTTATTTTAATCGTAAAGACTAAAATTTTACTTGAAATACCAGACAAGTGTTAGATTCTGACTACATCAAAGAACAGCATTCCATTTTTACAGTCAGTATTTATATTGGCAAAAACTTGTTGGAAATATGGAGTCATTCTTATATTGAATTAATGAAGTTAGAGCAATATTTATATAAGTTTTGCCTTAGTACTACTAGGTTATTTTTTCTTGTGTTATCTGTATCTTGTTCAGCATATTTGCAGATCTTAAAAAATTGATGCTTCTGTATTCTTACTCTGAGCTATACACTTTGCAAATTATTTTTCTGAAAAGGACTGCCCCCTGCCATTATTTACTGTAAGCTTCATTGGAAGTTTTAAGTGGAATGGCTACTGGAGCAGAAGATTTGCTTCAGGTCATATAGCTTATAAGAGATAAGCCTGTGATAATATCAGAGCTTCTGAGCCTGGATTCAGTATTTTTCCAGATATGCCATCTAGACAACCAGTCATCTTTACCCATGGTATATGGAGAAAAAAAGAGAAAGGTCCTCCTATTAGAGAGCTTTTCCTATAAGAAGAGGAATTAAAGATTTAATTTATTTTCCTCCTGGGTATTCCCATAGCACTTGGTGTAGAGATCGTTTGGGCACATCTCACTCCTGCCTTGTATTGTAGGTGCATATTTCTTTGTGTATATCTCTTTCTCCCTCCAAAATTGTAAATTCTTTGTAAATGAGCAACTATACTGGGCCCATCACAGTAAATTTTAGTTGAATTGAACAGTGCCTAGGAGAGCCAAATGAGAAGGAGCATTTCCCATTGTTTAAAAGAAAAAACTATAGCACATTAAAAAGTATGAATCTGCTTTAAATTATTTTTGAAATCTTGATCTTCATTCAATATAAGATTTCTCCCTTTCCCTGATGTTTTTGCTGGTGAGCTGCACTTATCAACAGTGAAAGTTTACCAGTTTATACCTTTTATATAAGCTGGGATGGAAAATTCTGAACTGTAAAATACGTTCCAGCTCCACCTCTTATTGGCCACAAGACTAGCAAGTCACTTTATCGCTTTATCTAACGTAGCTGATATTAGTATTCTAATATTTCTAGTTATTTTGCAGTGTATTTTTAAGCCAGTGAAAATAACTGACTAAAATACTTTGACTTGTTTTATACTTATAACAGTACCCTATAAATTATTTTCTTTTGTAACATAATATTCATAGCATAGTGTTTTTTAAAAATAGCTCATTTGTTCCTCGTGAAAGAAGTACACATGTTGAAGAAAATTTGGTATTATATGGTTTTAAAGCATGATGTATTTTGAAATGGAAAGGGATCAAGTAGGGTATTATTTTGCTTTTACTACATAGAAAAAAAAATTTTAATTGAAATTCTAAAATTCTGATTGTCTTTAGCACAATTCTGACCTTGTGAATGTTTTTAAATAATTTCTTTTTCTCTAGTATAATTTTTAAATTGGTCGAGGGGCAGATGTCTTTGAAATGCTGAAACTTCTTACATTGAAATAATAGTTTTTACTCCGATTAATTGTCTTTGCACATTTAGTTTTTCACTACTTTTTAGCATACTTTTCCCCTACAAAATGAATTCTTACTCTGTGACTCTTTGGACAGTAATATGAAAAGTTCGTAGAGGGAAACAGCTTCATCACTAAAGAGTTTTATCAAATCTGGTAAATCTTAGATTGTAACTTTCTCAATTGTAAACAACCCTAAGCCATTTTGGTATTGAAATCTTAACATTTTAGTAAACCTATGACATTATTGCTTTGTACTGCTTCCATTGCTTCCTCTGTATATGTGCTTTGGGAGAGGACAGGGTTACGCTCCTGAGAACAGCATAAGTCTCTTCCTTTTGGCTCGCTCTTACTCCTGCTTTGTCTGCCAAAAGCTATGGGAGTGGGGTTAACTCAGATTCAGAGGTAAAAACTTCAGCATCGACTATGAAAGTAGAATTACTTGTTTTTCAATCACTAATTATTAAGCCCTGCAGTATGCCAGGTACTAAGTGACATAGGTGATGGGGCTGCTGTGGTGAACCAGAGGCACCTTGAAGCTGATCTTCTACAGATATAAGGGGAAAATGATGCTGTGGCCTGACAGCAGCTACAGTGGGGAAATGTGGGTGCCATGGATGCACCCAAGAGGCCACACACCTACTCTTGGAGTATAGGAAACAACTTCTGAAAGGAAGAGTTGAAGCTTAGAGCTGAAAAATCATATGCTGGTGGGCAGTCAGAGGTGAAGAGTATTTCAGGTGATAGGGATAGAGAATATGCCCTTTTAAGATCTTGAACACTCAGGATGAATGGCTCATAGTATAAATATGGGAGGAAAGAAATTAGGCCAGAGATTGCAAGTTGAGTCTTGGCCACAAAAAATGTTTGAACTTTGTCCTGGGAGAGTGTGAAGGAACTAAAGAATTTAAGCTACAGAATGCTTATATGAGTGACATAATGAGATCTAGATTCTGGGAAGACCCACTAGGTCACATGGTGGGGAATGAATTAGAGTGGAGCAGAGATGAGACTCAAAACTGAAAGGCTAGGTAGGAGACCTGGTGATACAGGCAAAAGGCAGTTTTAACCTGAGGTGAGGGAGTTAGAATCAGGGAAGGAGACTAATGGTTAAACTTGAGAAGCATATGAGACAAGTCTTAGTAATTGATTAGATGTGGAGGCTGTGGGGTGGGAGAGTAAGAAGAAGAAAGAGTCAAAGGTGAGATCCAGATTTTGACTTGGGTAGTTAACTGGGCTCTTGGGAGGTGCATTTACTAAAATAATATTGGAGAGAGTTAGGTTGAAAGAGAAGTGAAAGGACAGAAGATATGGACTTCAGTTTTAGAAATGTCTATTTGAGGTCTCTAATGATTATCCATAAAGAAATAGTTAGGAATATTTAGATGACAGCTGGAAAAGCTGTATGAAGAAGAGTTTGAACAAAGAAGGCTTATAAATTAATCCCAAAATAAAAAATGGTATCTGGTCACATAGTGCTGTTACACATCTGAATATAATAATAAGTGGGAGTATGGATGCATTCCAGGCAAAGGAAATAACTTCATGTTGAGTAGACAAGCGAAGCATGTAAAACCATGGTGAGCAGATTTCCTGGTTGGTTGTAACTATGGAGTGTTAGAAGAATGAGATTGAGGCTTTTTTGCAATTTGGATCATGGTTTTATCTCTCTTTGTAGTGACCTTTTATTATTAAATAAGTGAATCTACAATTAAATAGGGGTCATAATTTTTTCATAACAGGGCCAGATAGGAAATCCTTATTTCTTCATTCTGTGTGCTGGATACTGTTACTCTTGTTTTTTTTGTTTTTTTTGTTTTTTAAGATTTTATTATCTTTAAAGAGAAGGGAAGGAAAGGAGGAAGAGAGGGAATAAAACATCAATGTATGGTTGCTTTTCACCTGCCTCCAGCTGGGGACCTGGCTGGAGACCTGGCCTGCAACCCAGGCATATGCGCTGACTGTGATTCAAACCAGTGACCCTGTGGGTTCGCAGGCTGGCACCCAATCCACTGAGCCACAGCAGCCAGAGTCTATCTGTTATTCTTGACTTAGAAATCAGTTGGTTATATAAGAGAAACTCAATCAGACTTTTATAATAAAAATGGGGACTTTATTAGGAGGATTCAGGACATCTTGAGTCTAGATGCTGTTAGTATAGCTGGACCCCATGAGCCCAAGACATGAAGTGCAATAGCTGCTTGCTGGTGTCACATGGTCTTTTATGTTACATTTTTCTGAAAGTTACTGGCACTGTTATTTGAGGCACATGGAAAATGGTATTCCACAGCCCTCAGTTTACATGTCTCTAGTTTTAGGAGAGATGGGCTTGACTCCCCTTTTTGTAATTCCAAGGGAGGAAGATGGGAAAGGTTTGGCCCATTATGGGTCAGTGTCTTTTCCTGGCCCAGTTACATTGGTCATAGTGAATTTCAGCTTGGGGGTCCCCTCAAAGTGGTATACATGTGGCTGCAGGGCCCACTCTGTCACTACTGAGTGGCATTTCTCAGAAAAGGATGAATGTGGGGCATGCAGACACTTTAAGATGTATAATTTCATGATCCCTTTCAGAGCCATAGCTAAGGGAGAGTATTGATACCAACCATTGCCCATTTATTCATAATAAAAATACTGTACTGAATAAAAAACAGTACTGAAGGTGATTTCTGGGGTCTGTTAAATTCAGCATACCAAATGATAATCAGACACTCTAGATGGCTTTACTTTTGTATGGGAGGTTACTTCTCTGACAAATGGTAAAATACTGTGTTACCATTAGCTGCTAATGATTAGTGTAGAGAAATTTCAAGAAAAAATTGTGCATAATTCCAAGCATGTTAAACCTTTGAATTAAAATCTTGGTAAGGTGTTTTTTCTGACATGCCAAGGTACTCATTAGTTTTAATGTTTGCTTTTAACTTATTTGCTAAATTCATTCTGGATGGGATAGGGGTTTTATCTCCATTAAAAAACAAAACAAACAAACAAAAAACTGTACTTGCCAGTATTCATTCACTGGATTCCTTTGGTAGCTTCATGTAGACAAGGTTTATTTACTTCATGACTCTGCATTAGACTTTTTCAAGAAGTATGCCAGTAAATCTTAGGGTTATGAATGTCCTACAGATTTCATATGAAAATAACCCTTTGTGAAGATATTAATGATTCCTGTCACTATGCATATTGAGAAAACTAGCAAAAGAATTATATATTTGAAAGTTAAAGTTTTGTGGAGTTTTTCTTGGTTGGTCTTTTGCTTGGGTTTTTTTTTTTTTTTTTTGGAATTTCTATCCTACTTTTTTCTTAAAGTGAACTTGGTCTTTTAGAACAGTTTTAGATTTAGAAAAAAATGTGAATATGGTACAGAGAGTTCCCTAATACCCCACATTCAGGCTCCCTATTACTAACATCTTAGATTTGTGTGGTACATTTGTCACACAGTTCATTAACCATTAATATATTATTAACTGAAGTCCATACTTTATTGAAGTTCTCCTCGTTTTTACCTAATGGTCTTTTCCTAATCCAGGACACCATGTTTTTGTTTTTTATTTTTATTTTTATTTATTTATTTTATTTATTTATTTTTCCCATCAGTGTATGGTTGCCTTTCACCTGTCTCCAGCTACAGATCTGGCTGGAGACCTGGCTTGCAACCTGGTTATGTGCCCTACCTGGGAATTGAACCAGTGGCCTTTGGGTTCACAGGCCAGTGCCTTATCCACTGTGCTACCATCCAGGGCCCTATTTTTATTTTAAATGTATTTTATTGATCTTGCTATTACAGTTGTCCCAATTTTTCCCCCTTTGCTCCCTTCCACCTAGTACCCTCATTCCCTCCAGCAATGTCCCCCTTAGTTCATGTCCACATGTCATGCATATAAGTTCTTTGGCTTCTCTATTTCCTTTATTCTTCTTAACATCCTCCTATCTCTTGTGTAACCATCAAGGTGTACTTTTTTTCCTCTTCACATCCAGCAATTTACCATTTAATTACTGCCTTCTGTCAGCCTCTCAAATCATAGTAATACAAAATTTTCTTTTCATTATTTCAAAATGCTTACATAAGTTCATTTGTTTAAAGAATTACTTTAAAAATTTTTTTTTAATTTAAGATTTTATTTCATTATTTCTAGAAAGAGGGGAAGGGAGAGAGACAGAGAGGGAGAGAGACATCAGTGTATGGTTGCCTTTCACCTGACTTCAGCCACAGATCTGACTGGAGACCTGGTTTGCAACCTTGTTATGTGCCCTGGCTGGGGAATCGAACCTGCGACCTTTGGGTTCACAGGCTGGCGCCTTACCCACTGTGCTACCAGCCAGGGCTCTAAGAATTACTTTTTTAAAGTAATATCAATTGCAATATTATCAAACATATGCACAAATTATTTACGCACATAAATATTTTTACATATACTTAAAGTACATACTGGATTTTAATACAAACAATTTAAAATGTCAATAGCTTATATAATTATGACTCATTAAATGATAGTATTTTAGCTATATTGTAGTGAGTTGAGCATTTTGTTTCTTCTTGAATACTTATTTTACTCTGGAATGCTGTGTTTTGTGAAAAATATCACAGGAATGGTGTATTGCCAAACTCACTTTTGTGAAAGGTATCCTAAGAACAGTGCCAAACCCATAGTTAAAAATGAATTTGGTTTCTGAGTCAGATACTACCCCCTCCAATAATACAACTCAACTTTATTTTAAGCTATTGGAACTACAACTTATTCTTTCTGGAGTTTTCCATCTTAAATAGTAGATTTTTTTTTTGTTTGTTTTTTTGCTATGCCTTCAGAAATAATGGTACTTGCAGTGCTCAGCTGGTTCCCACAGAGTAGAAATAATGATATCTACTAATTTGATGTAAAAAATTAAAATCCGTAGGATTTAAATAATTTTGTAGAATAGTATTCTATTTTTTGAACTTATGGTTGACTTCTTATGTAGTCCTAAACTAACCACTGAACTATTTAAGAGTCTGTTGAAGTAGAGATTAGGTACGTTCACATTTCAAAAATAAAGTTACTATAACATTAATACCTTTTCTAAACATCCCCAGTTTGGGGGCCTTCATAACTAGAAATGTATATTTTTACTATCTATTTGAAAGGAATCTTATTTAATTTATATGCTAATTTGAGAATATATGTATATTGCCTACATACATGAATCATACAGTTTAGTAGTTTGCAACTTCCATCCCAAATTGGTCTTCATTCTCAGCATCTTTTCTAGCCTAAAAACTAATTTCTCAACAAACCAGCTACTAGTTGGTTGATACTTAAAACATAAATTGCTAATAAAATCTCTATTATACACACACAAACAAGCACATATTTTGTAATTGTGAATAAGAAAGATGGCATGTATTCTATGTAATATACAACCACATTCTCTTTTTTCTTTTTCTTTAACTGCATTCAATTTTTCTGAGTTATTACAAGTAACATGATTTTACCATCTTACGAAATAATTCCAATCTAAGAAAATTTTATCTGCAGTAATGCAGATACAACAGAAATACAAAACTATGCTATTTAATAAAATCTATTTACAACAAGATTACTTTGAGGCATTTATAAATTAAAATTGGTTCTTATCCATTCAGCTACCCTATGTCTTTTGATTTGAGCATTTAGTCCATTTACCTTTTAGGTTATTATTGATAGGTACTTATTCATTGTTGTTTTTCCCCTTTATACCTGTGTTCTGTCTGCCCCTCTTTCTGTTTCTTCATCTTCTTAAAGCAGACCCTTTAGCATCTCTTGCAATGCTGGTTTGGTGGAGATGTATTCTTTTTCTTTTCTTTTTTTTAACTTTAATTTTATTGTTGTTGTATTACATTCATGCCATCCCCCCTACCCCTACTCTCACCTTGCCTACCCTCTCATTCCCCCTCTACACACACACAGGCCGTCCCACTGTTGTTCATGTCCATAGGTTATCTATGCTAGTTCCTTGACTAAACTGCTCCCCCTCTTTGCTTCCTTCTCTCCCTTCCCCCTCACCTCTGTATTCTGAACATCTGTTCCTTGTATTCATTGTCTCTGGTTCTGTTTTACTTGTATGTTTGTTTTGTTCATTAGTGTCCTTTAATGGGGTAAGATCATATTTCTTTCACTGACTGGCTTATTTCACTAAGCATAATACTTTCCAGTTATATCCATGTTGTAAAAAGTAGGAGTTTCTTCTTTCTTTCTGCTGTGTAGTAAGCATTTCGTTGTGTAAATGTACCCAAGTCTTTGACCCATTCATCCACAGATGGGCGCTTGAGCTGTTTCTATTACTTAGCTATTATAAATAGTACTATTATGAACATAGGGTTACATAGGTTCTTCTTAATTGGTGTTTCAGGATTCTTTGGGTATAATCCTAGCAGTGGAATCACTGGGCCAAAAGGCAGTTCTATTTTTAGTTTTTTTGAGGAAATTCCATGCTTTTTTCCATAGTGGTTTCACCATTCTACATTTCCACTAACAGTGCACCAGGGTTCCCTTTTCTCCACATCCTCCACAGCGCTTGTTGTTTGTTGATGATTGCCATTCTGACAGGTGTGAGGTGGTATCTTATTGTGGTTTTAATTTGCATCTCTCTGAATGTCTGGTGCTGTTGATCATTCTTTCATTTGCCTTTGGGCCCTTTCTATGTCCTCCTCAGAGAGGTATCTGTTCAGGTCCTTTGCCCATTGTTTTTTTGTTTTGTTTTGTTTTGTTTTGTTTTAATTTTTACTTATTAGTTCTAGAGAGAGGGGAAGGGAAAGAGGCAGAGAAACAATGAATGTATGGTTGCCTTTCACCTGCCTCCAGCTATAGACCTGGCTGGGGACTTGGCTAGGAATTGAACCAGGGAACTTTGGGTCCTCAGTCTGGGACCTATCCACTGCGCCACCAGCCGTGGCTCCTTTGCCCATTTTTTAATTGGGCTGTCTGTGTCCTTGGTGTTGAGTTGCATACGCTCTTTATATATTTTGGATATCAAACCCTTGTCTGAGGTTTCATTGACAAATAGGTTTTCCCATACAGTGGTTCCCTTTTCATTTTGCTGATGTTTTCTCTAGGTGAGCAGAAACTTTTCAGTTTGATGTAGTCCCATTTGTTTATTTGTTCCTTCATTTCCTTTGCCCTTAGAGAAGTATTAGTGAAAATATTTATGTGTAGGATATCTGAAATTTTACTTCCTATGTTTTCCTCTGGAACTTTCATGGTATCATAGCTTATGTTTAAGTCCTTTATCCATCTTGAATTGATTCTGGCTATGGTGTAAGTTGGTGGTCTAGCTGAATTGTTTTGCATGTCCCTGTCCAGTTCTGCCAACACCTCTTGTTGAAGAGGCTATTTTCACTCCATTTTATGTTCCTCCCCACTTTGTCGAATATGAATTGATCATAGAGTCCTGGGTTTAATTCTGGGCTCTCTATTCTGTTCCATTGATCTAGATGTCTATTGTTATGTTAGTACCAGGCTGTTTTGATTACAGTAGCCTTGTAGTATAGTTTGATGTCCGCTATTATGATTCCTCCTACTTTGTTCTTCTTTTTAAAGATTGCTGTAGCTATTTGTGGTCGTTTTGGGCTCCATATAAATTTTTGAGGTATTTTTTCTGTATCTGTGAAATATGTCATTGGTATTTTAATTGGGGTTGCATCGAATCTGTAGATTGCTTTGGGTAGTATGGACATTTTAATGATGTTAATTCTTCCCATCCATGAACATGGTATATGCTTCCATTTATTTGTATCTTCCTTAATTTCTTTCTTCAGTGTTTTCTGAGTATAAGTCATTTACCTCCCTGGTTAAATTTATTCCTAAGTACTTTATTGTTGCTATGGTAAATGGGATTTGTTTTCTATCTTCTCTGATGTTTCATTGTTCATATACAAAAATGCCTTTGATTTCTGAATATTGACTTTATATTTCCAGCTGTTTTGCTAAATTTGCTTATTAGGTCGATTAGGTTTTGGTGGAGTCTGTCAGGTTTTGTATATACCCTATCTTTTCATCTGTAAATAATGACAGTTTGACTTCCTCCTTTTCAATTTGGATACCTTTGATTCGTTTTGTCTGCTCACTATGGCTAGAACTTCCAAGACGATGTTGAACAGAAGTGGAGAGAGTGGACAGCCTTGTCTCATTCCTGATCTTAGGGAGAAAGCTTTTAGTTTTTTCCCATTGAGTATGATGTTGGCTGCAGGTGTCTCATTTATGGCCTTTATGATGTTGAGATGTACTCCCTCCATCCCATCTTGCTAAGTTTTTTTTATGGTAAATGGTTGCTGTACTTTATCAAATGATTTTTCAGCATCTGTTGATAAGATCATATGGTCTTTATCTTTCAGTATGTTTATGTGGTATATTAATGTTTATTGATTTGCAAATGTACTATTCTTGCATCCCTGGGATGAATCCCATTTGATCATGTTGTATTGTCTTTGTAATGTGTTGTTGGATCCAGTTTGGCAATATTTTGTTGAGAATTTTAGCATGTATGTTCATCAGAGATGTTGGCCTATAGTTTTCTTTCTTAGCTGTGTCTTGACCTGGTTTTGAGATTAGAATAATACTGTCCTCATAGAAAGAGTTTGGGAGTCTTCCCTTTTCTTGGATTTTTTAGAATAGGATGAGAAGAATAGGAGTTAGTTCTTCCCTAGATGTTTGGTAAAATTCTCATGTGTAGCCATCCAGTCCGGGGCTCTTGTGTGCTAGGAGTTTTTTGATTACTGCTTCAATTTCGCTAGTTGTTATTGGTCTATTCAGGCTTTCTGCTTCTTCTGGATTCAGTTTTGTTAATTATAAGTTTCCGGAAATTTGTCCATTTCACCCAGGTTGTAAAATTTCTTGTCATATAATTGTAGTAATTTTTTACAGTCCTTTGTATTTCTGAGGTATTGGTTGTGATTTCTCCTCTGTAGTTCCTGATTTTGCCTATTTGGGTCCTCTCTTTATTTCTTAATAAGTCTCGTTAGAGGCTTGTCAGTTTTGTTTATCTTTTTAAAGAATCAGCTCCTGGATTTATTGATTCTTTAGGTATCTTTAGGTTTCTTAGGTAAAGCTGTCTCACCTGTTAGTTGAACTGGGTCAATGTTAGGTATTCATTAGTGAGGAGCCACCCGTTTTATCACGTTGTGGCACTGTATGTGGTGGAGGGGTCTGAAAGAGAATTATGCTGCCTGTTCAGCACTCACCCCTTTTTCAGGCTCTTCCACTTCCCATGGCTAGTTCTTCTGTAATTCTCTGGTTCCCAGAGTGGTTGAGTCTGTGGACATTTCATGACCATAGGGTTCTCTAAACAAATGGACTCTTGTTAGACCAATAGTTCCTACGCCCCAGCCGCAACTGGTTTTCACAGTTAAAAGAAGTCATGTGGCTTTGTTTTCTCCCCTAGTGCTGAACTGTGAGCTGCACAATACCATGTAGTGGTGTGATGCCAGGAGTATTTAATAGATATTCCTACTGGGATTTCACTTTTTGCTGGCTGACCCCTGCTGCTCTTTTCACCTGTGCTGCACCTGCAATCCGCTTACTTAAACTCCTTTTTTTTTTTGTCCTGGCTCCACCCCTCCTACCTATCTGGATGGTGATTTCTTCTGTCTTTTGTTTGTTGGACTTCTGAGCAGTTTGACATTCTAGAATTCCTGGTCATCTCTAGTTTTGAGGTAGCTATACCCATTTCTGGTTCTGGCAGGAGACACAGCATGTCTGTCTATGCCTCTCATCTTTTATCTCTCCCTGGTCAGTTTTTAACAATCACCTGCCAGCATGAGTTGGGCTGTCCCCTTGAGGCTTTGGAGTAAGACATGATATCAGATATCTACTTAATCATACATCTTTTGGGGTCTTGTTATCCTAAGTTGTGACTGCTGTAGGCTTGAGTATCTGTTTTCCATTCGTCCATTCATTCAACAAGTAGTTACAAGTTCCTACTGTATGCAACATTCTGTGCTAAGGTTCTGAGACTCTGATGGCAAACAAAAAACCAGATGTGCCCCCTTTCCTCATGGAACTTGTGTTCTAAAGGGAGAGAGAGATGTTAATCAAATAATTACACTCACAGAAAGTAAAATTAAAACCTTTGAAAATACTGCAAAAGAAAAGATTCATACTGCTGTAACAACAAGTGATAGATGACCTAGTAAGGTGTTGGGGCAGGGAGAATATGTTAGGGGATGCTCCCTGGAGAACTGTTTGTTTTGAATACTGTAGTACAAGTTCGACTTGGGAGAGATGGTGGACTTTAAGAAGATGTAGCAGGTCCACCATATGCAGAGGGTCTGTGTCAGGAGAGTATCTGAAAGAAGGCCAGGATGGCTGAGACACAAAGAAATGGGAGGAGTTTGGAATGAGGTCTAGATTTGGATGGTAATTGAGGAAAGGCCCAGAATGTATACTGTTTCTAAGAAACATTAAGAATTTTTACCTTTATTGGCTTCCTACTGCTTTTTAAATAAAGGGTTTTAAGCATATTATGGGAGAAGGTCATGGGTCTCTGTGTGGAGAGCTTGTTAAGACAGTGAGAAAGGTCCCCTTGCTCATGAGAGACCCAGGGAAGTAAGATTTAGGAATTACAATGGATTTGAGAAGAAAGGGAGAGAATAGTATGGAGTATAATGCCTGGCTTTGTGACTGGTATAGCTGAATGAGAGACCTAGTTTGGAAAAAAATAATCATCAGGCTGTTGGCATTTTTAAGAAAAATTCTTCTATCTACATAACTGAGCTGTTTTTGGATCATTTGTACTTTAGTTAATAATTCTGAGTAATTGTTACTTTCCTTTCTTTTCCTCTGTTGTTTTCTTTATTATTTAAAGGAACTGCAAGGTTCAGTTATCTTTTGAAGGTTGCCTTTTGTCTGCCTTTTTTGTATGTCTTTAGAGTTTAGTTATTTTCTTAAAATACTTTAATTTGAAATATAGAATATATATAAAATATAGATGAACAGTTTAAGGAATATTAATAAACTGAACATGCATGTACCTATAACCAGTCTTAAGAAAAATAACATCACCAGTTTACCACAGCAATCTAAATCTTATTTTCCCTTCTTTCTGGTAACAACTCTGAATTTTCCATTAATCATTACTTTGCTTTTCCTTATTGTTTTTTTTTTTTTCTTACCATTTATATGTGTATCCCAACTTTAGTTTTATTTTTGCCTGCTTCTGAACTTTCTATAAGTGGATTCATACTGTATGTGTTCTTCTGTTGCTTCTTTTATGTAATATTTTTCTGTTAGATTTATCCTTGATAATTCACAGAGGTGTTTCTGCTGTATACTCTCTGAATGTATTGCAGTTTATCTATTATTCTGTAGATTGTAGTATTGATTAATGGTTTCCATTTTGGGTTATTAGGAAATACTCCCCTGAACATCTTTATTCATGCTTCATGGTGCACTTGTATACAACATTTTGAATAAGCCCTCTATACCTAGAGGTAGAATTGGTAGGATTTGGAGAGTGCCTGTAGGTTAGACTTTACTGGATAATGCCAAACTGTTTTTCCATAAGTCTACCAATTTATTTTAACTGGTTCAGCCTTCGTGCCAACATTTGTTCAAATTTTAAGATTTGACAACCTGCAAGGGTGTGAAAGAGAGTTTCTTTTATAAATTTTACTTTTATTTTCTTCATAATAAATGAAGCTGTGGGTCTTTCTATGTATTTGTGAGCCATTGTCTATTGTATTGACTATTTCTTATTAGGAAGGTCTTTTTGATTTTTAAGATTTTTCTGGTACTCTTGATACTAGTCCTTTTACTAGTTAACTATGTTGAAAACATTTTCTTCCAGTTTGCAATTTATTTTTCAGTCTCCTGTAGTATCTCCATAAACAGGAATTTTTAGTTTTAATGTTGTAGAATTTATTAACATGTTCCTTTATGGGTATACATTTTTCTTATTTAAGAAAGATTTTTGATTTGATGTCATAAAGATATTCTTATGTAGTGTCTCCTAAAAATGTTTTTCCTTTGTGTTAAGCATCTAAAGCCTTCAGCCCACCTGGAACTGATTTTTGTGTATTTTATGAAATAGGAGAACCAGTTTTATTTTTTTCCCATATGCATAACCTTATCCTAGCTTCATTTATTAAATAGTCCATCCTTTCCTCATGTATCCTGTCGTGCTTGCTCTGTGATACATCAAGTTTACACATATACGCATGGATCTGTTTCTGGGTTTTCTATTCAGTTCCACTGATTTACTTGTCTACCATGTGCCAATACCATACTTTCTTAATTACTGTAGCTTTTTATCTTGGAATCAACCTGTCAAGTTCCATGACAAACATTCTGATTAGAATTGCTTTGAATCTATTAATCAATTTGGGGAGACTAAAACATTTAGTCTCTTTCCAATAACTCTAAGTTTTCTTTAATGTCTTCCAATAAAAGTTATATTTTACATAAAAAGTTTTGAACATCTTTTGTTAGATTTATAGTTTTGTATTTTGTGTTATTATTGTACAGTGTTCTCTTTTCAAACAACTTTTTTCATACTGCACATTTAAAGCACATAGAAATGTAATTCACTTTTTTATATTGCTTTTTGTATCCAGCTACTTTGCTAAAACTCTTAGGAATTCAGGTATAGATTTCTTCTAGTTTTCTATATAGGCAAAGCAATGCAAATAATAAGTTTGGTTTTTTTCTTTTCCAACCTTTACATCTCTTATTTTTATTTCTGTTTTCTTTACTATATTTTGTTGTGCTGGCTAAACCTTCTAATACAATACTAAGTAGATAAGGTGGTAATGTACTTCCATCTTGCTCTTTTATCTTTAAGAAAATGCTGTCAACAGTTAACCATTAAATATGTTTGCTACACACTTTTGTAGGTGGTCCTTTTTTTTTTTTTTTTTTTTTTTTTAAGATTTTATTCATTATTTTTAGATAGAAGGGCAGGGAGAAAGGAAGAGAGAGAGAGAAACATTAATGTATGGTTGCCTTTCACTTGTATCCAGCTACGGATCTGGCTTGCAACCTGGCTTGCAACCTGGTTAGGTGCCCTGACTGGGGAATAGAACCAGCAACCTTTGGGTTCTCAGGCTGGCATCTATCCACAGAGCCACCAGCCAGGGCTAGATGGTCTTTATCAATGAAGAAAGCTTTTCATTATTCTTCGTTTGCAAAGAGTTTTGATCCTAAAAGATCATTGAATTTTATTGCATACTTCATCTTTTGAGATAATCTTAAGGGTTTTCTCCTTTAATCAGTTAATGTAATGAATAACATTCATAAATTCTTAATTAGACTTTGAATTCCTGGGATAAACCTTTGGATCATGATTTAAATTTTCTTATTTCCTGCCAAAATGTCCTGTCTGTTCTCCTTGCCACCAGAATCTCAGTCTCCCTCTTGTTTTTTCCTACAACAATACCAGCCTGATCATTCTGAAATGCCATTTTGATCATGGGGTGTCCTGCTCAGAAGTTCTTTATGATTTACCCTTGTCAACGGGATAAAAACCTAATTGCTAGAGCTGGGTTTAAAACCCTCTTCACCCTTCCTCATTTTTTATGCTTCCTACTTTTACTGACTGGGCACCCTCCCCATCTCCTGCCAAATAGGTTATTCACCATTTCCCAAATTTGCCATAAACCTCAGCTATTCATTTCCTCTCTGCATTTCATTTTCTCTACCAGAAATGTTACATTTCCCCAGTAGCTTTTTCATAACAACCTGTCAAAGTCATTTCCCGCTATAAAGCTAAAAGCTAACGCCGGCATCAGTTTTCTTGGTGATGATATTTTGTAAATTCAGTCATAGAACTGAAACATTTGGTAAAATCTCCTTTGCAAGCCTTTGTTTTGTGGCTTATTCCCTCTGTACTGTCAACACTACCTGATTGCTTAGCCTTCTCATGAAGGACTCCAGTGCCTGGAAACTGGCTAATGAATGACAGGATCTACCTATTCTACTCTGAGGCACTTTAGATAGTTTCAAAATTCTCCTTTAAAGGAGAATTGGATTAAAATCTACTTCCTTCACATTAGTTTTAATTTTGAGTTCACATAGATAAGTCCATTCTCTCTTCAAATATGTTTTGAACTATCTAGAGAATTGCTATTATTCCTTTGAGCTTTCCAAATCAACTTGTTCCTCCTTTAAATTATTCTTATAGGTTCAAAATTTCCCATTCCTTCTGGTATCTTTTTAGCAAACTGTACTTTGTCAATGTCTTCAGTCACTCCTCCCCCCCTTTTTTGCTCAGTGTTCTTTAGGTTAAATATAATGCTCCAGGTTTGGCCAGAAAGAGAAGCTATTGTTTTCAGTTTTTGGTAAATATTGCTGTTTGTATAGTATAAAAGCTCATCATCTTATCATTGGAAACCTTAAAACACTTCTTATTCTTAGTTTGCCATTAGCTCTTGAGATCTTTTCTTTCAAGTATATTTTATTGATTATGCTATTACAGTTGTCTCAAATTTTTTCTCCTTTGCTCCTCTCTGCCCAGTATCTGTTCCCTCCAGCAACTATACCCCACCTACTCCCACTTAGTTCATGTCCATGGGTCATGCATGTAAGTTCTTGCATTCTCCATTTGCTATGTTAACATCCCCCTGTTTATTTTGTACCTACCAATTATGCTTCATGATCCCTGCACCTTTTCCTTCATTCTCCCCCTTCCTCCTCCCAAACATTAAACCTCCATATAATCTCCATATCTGTGATTCTGTTCCTATTCTAATTGTTTGCTTAGTTTGTTTGTCTTTCAGAGTCAGTTGTTTTTTAAGTTAATTTATTTATTATTGTTGTATTACAGTTGTTTCATTTTTTTTCTCCCCTTGCTCTCCCCTGCCTCCCTTCCCTGCCCCACCTCAGTCCATTCCCAGCTTGTTGTCCATGTCCATGGGTCCTCTTGGCTAACTCCTTTTAGTTGTGAGTTTGTTGTCACCTTACTGTTCATAGTTTTGATCTTTTTCTTAAATGGTGATGATGAATTCCTTTAGCCTTACCTTGTCTAGGAAGTGCTTTATCTGCCCTTCCATTCTAAATGATAGCTTTTCTGGATAATCTTGGTTGTAGGTCCTTGTTTTTCATCACTTTGAATACTTCTTACCAGGCCCTTCTTTCCCACATATTTTCTTTTGAGAAGTCAGCTGATTGCCTTATAGGAACTCCTTTGTAGGTAACTCTCTGCCTTTCTCTTGCTGCTTTTAAGATTCTCTCTTTATCTTTAACCTTTGGTATTGAATTATGTTGTATCTTGATGTGGTGCTCTTCCTGTCTAACTTGTTTGGGACTCTCTGCATCCTGGACTTGCATGTTTATTGCCTTTGCCAAATTAGGGACATTTTCTTTCATTATTTTTTTCAAGCAAGTTTTTAATTTCTTGTTCTTCCTCTTCTTCTGCTGGCACCCCTATAATTCAGACATTGGTACGTTTGACTTTCTGGTAGTTCTGGTTGTTTTTGTGTTGAGGTAGATATGATCCTTCTTATGGTTGTGCAAGGAGGTAAAGCTTATCTATCTGCACCTCCATCTTAGTCAGTAGTCTCAATCCTTAAAATCCTTGTCTCAGTCATTGTTGTCTAGCTAATTTCTCTTCTGTATTAACTGTTGTGTTTGTCCCTATTTAGTTATATTTTATCTTTTCATCTTTGTGATTTTGTTTGTAAACCTGACTTCTGCAATCAATCAGTAATAATTTTTGTAACACTCTATATGTCAAGCACAAGGCAAGGCATGGAGAAGCGAAGAGGAATATATATAAGGCTTCTGCCCTTAAGGAATTAGAACATAATTCTATGTTTTCACCAAAGATAGTGGAAAAAATGTTGAACAAGGAAGTCTTATGCCAGAACTTTGTACTCCTCCACTAGATACCTTCCTTCAGGTTGAAATCTTTCTCACCTATAAGTCAAATGTAAGTCCAGTGAGCTTTAGAATTATGCATCCCATTTTCTGTATTTTGCTTATAATAATCCCAGAAGACAGTCATATGTCTTCTTAAAACCCAGGCACAGTCTTAGTACAATGCTCCCAGGCTCAAGCCAAATCCTAAGGGAAAAGCATTAGTTTTCATGAACCCACTCCAGATCCTGGGGGATCACCGTTTCAACTCTTAACTGCCTGTAATTCATCAATTTTGAGGTAATGGTCTGTGGTTTCATCACTTTCCTTCCATGCCTTTTTGGAAGTTAAGCAAGATACATTTGCCTTTTATCTTCTATGTGGATTTTGTAGGCTAGAAACATTGTTCTGTTCCCTCTTCAGTTCTTTTTTTTCTGTGATCAGCAAAATGCCTTTTCTCTTAGTATCAATCTTTGTCAGTTTTTGCCTTCCATAATAACAGCTATAATTTTATGGTATTCTATGTTCATTTTTCTCTTTTCCTAATCATTCTCAATTGAACAAACTGGCAGCCCTTGGTCAAATTGACAGAGAAGCAAATTTCTTGGAACTTCTCAGATGTAGTCAGATCCTGCTTTCGACTTGAGAAAGTTGGGGTCAGAAGGTTGTCCCTTACCATTAGAAATGTAGAGAGACCATAGAGTGTCATGGTTAAAAGTTTGGGAGCTAACAAATCATTTAAACTCCCTGTTTCAGCTGTTTGTGGAATGGGATGAATCAAGAAGGTGAGATGAACTAATACAAACAGTGTGTTGAGAGCATATTAACATAGAGTCAATAAATAGTTTGCAGACAGCAAAGCCCCAGGGATGCAGTGCTTGCTTAACAGTAACATTGGCTGAATTAGGCACTCAGCTCATAATAATAGTAGCGTGTCAGGCATTGTGGTAAGTGCTTTACATTAATCATCTCTCTCAAGCTTGCTGGCTCCATATGAATTTGGGTTATATCCCTGTTTTATTAAAGCCTAAGGTTACAAATATGAGAACTCAAAGAACTAAGTAACCCAGGTGTTTTTCTCTTCGGAGCTTGAGCTGTTAACTCCCTTGCTGTGGTCAGTCTGTCCCTTGTAATTTTCCACAGCATGTTACATGACTGGTTGATCTCCCATCCCAGCACTGCATGCTCTTTTGATGAAGTTCCAATGTAGTTTCTGTTATCGAACATTAATCTAGGTGGTGAGATAAAATATGCAGATGACGGAATTAGAGGACCATGAAGTTAACCCCTGCCTCATAGCCAATGATAAAGTCATAAGAAAGGTAATGATTCAGAGAAGAGGGAACTTGGGGTAGTCTACTTGGCTTAGTGCAGTAACTCTCTTGATCTTGGAGCTATAGATAGGTGGGATATGACAAGGCAAAGAAATGAAGGACAGAGATTTGGGAGGTGGGGAACAGCTTGGGGTGGGAGCAGTGAGAAGCTGGTCACACTGGTGAAGCAGGTTTGTGTTCTCTAATACTATGTTAGAGAATTGGGGAGATGGAACTAAGGCTTCAGAATGCAAAAGTTGCATGCTAGTGACCCTTGGATCACCTTTGGCTCTCATGAGTTTTTTTAAAACTTTGATTAGTTGTCAGCACTTAAAATTTGGAAGATTTTATGTAGAAATCTTGATTTAAAGCTCTGTTTGAAATAAGGGAAGTTCTGGCAGTTGCTGGTCCCACATCCCCACAGGTAACAGTTGGGTAGAGCTGAGACCAGCCGTCTCCATTATGCAGGACAAGTGCCTTCTACTCTGTCACAGATCCCTCCCTCCCCCATCCTCCACTAGATTGAGTCTGCATGGCTTGTCATGGTAGCAGGTTTGTGACCTCAGCCTAATAGGTAAGAAGATCCTGGACTTTATTCCTACCAAACTGCAGGCTCCATGTGAGCAGGAGCCATGCACTGCTCTGCTGCCAGGGTCAGCAAAATGCCCAGCAAGTATTGGGCCTTCAGCAAATGTGGTACCTGGTGGCAGCAGTGACTGCCTTCTAGTCGAATCCATTTCAGAAGCTGCAGCAGCCTCTAAAATGCTTAGGAGACACAGTCTTATGAGGCACTGTTTTTAAAACAAAATGTGGATGACCACCATTAAGCAGTAGCTAGACTTCTGATAAAATGAAGAACTGCCTTTTTGTGTCAAGAAAACATTGCTGATCATACGTTGCTCTGTTTCCAGCTGTACTACCAAACCTAGCTACCTTGTTGTTTTCTTCTTTGGACACACACTAAACAATAGGAATAGAATATGCACAAGAGTTGTGGCACATATCATTTGCTTCAGTCAGTAGGACAACAGTGTGGTGAAGATTACAGCCACAGCTCAGGACTCTGTGATTTAGCAAACCTAGTTGCTCTTAACTAGGGATAGATTATTTTTTTCCTGTGTGCTGATGGCAGCTCTTAGCCATTGTTTAGCCTGTGTTCTTGTTCTATGTATTTATTTTCTTTATTCTGCACTTAGTATTCTCTCAGCTCCTTCTGAGTGCACCTTGCCATGGAGAACACTAGGAGAGAAGAAAGTCAAACTGCTTCTCCCCTGGTGCTCAGTTCTGGAAAATCAAAGCTAAGCAGAGGCAGCTCTTCTCTGCCTGCAGCTGGGTCAGCAATTTGTGTAATGTTCTCCCTTTCAGCTTATCCCGGCTGTGGTCTTTTTAAGCTAGTGAACTGTGATCAAAGCTGAGTTTCACTCCTGCTACAGCAGCCCCTGCATTTTTTTTTTTTTTTTTTAAATAAACAACTCGTAGTAAGGCTAGGTTTGTCTCTGTGAAGTGGCTCCAAGAAAAAAAACCCACCCAGACATTTTGACAAGGATAGGTGAAAGGCAAGCATTTTGGTAACATCATTTGAATCAAATGATAAGGAAGCTTTTGCATCTGGTTCTTGTAGGAATATGAAAATGCTGTTCAGCCCTGGCTGGTGTGGCTCAGTGGACTAAGCACCCACTTGTAAACGAGAAGATCACTGGTTTCAATTCCCAGTCAGGGCACATGCCTGGGTTGCAGTCCAGGTCCCCATTTGGAGGTGTACAAGAGGCAGCCACACATTGATGTTTCCCTTCCCTCTCCCCCTTTTCCCTAAAAATAAATAAATAAATAATCTTTAAAAGAAATAAGAATAGGTACTGTTCAGGCAATAGGTTTGGTTCTAATATTTAACTGAAAGCTTATTTTTAGTAATCAGTAATTTTTGTTGGTAGTATTTTGGGGCTGATTGGGATATTTGTCAACTCCTCAGTTCTACCTAGAGAGAAGTTTTTGCTTATATGTCTTGATGATGAAGTCAATGTAGGGTTTTAAAGAGATGTCCAGCAAACTAGATGAATCCTTAGTTTTTCTTTTTTTTAATTTTATTTATTGTTGTATTGTAATTGTTACACATTGCTTTCCCTGGCCCCACCCTCCATGCACCCTCTCCCAGAGTCAATCCCCACCTCATTATCCATGTCCATGGGTCCTTCATATGAGCTCCTCAGCTACACCCTTCCCCCACAATTCCCCTTCTCCCCCTCCCCACTAGTCACCGTCATCCTTCTCCCTTTTTTTATTTCCTTGTCTCTGGTTCTGTTCTGCTTGTTTGTTTGTTTTGTTCATTAGTCTCCTGTATTAAGTGAGATCATATGGTATTTGTCTTTTGCTGCCTGGCTTATTTAACTAAGCATGATACTCTCTAGCTCCATCCATGCTATCACAAATGGTAGAAGTTCTTTCTTTCTTTCTGCTGCATAGTATGCCATTGTATAACTGTACCACAGGTTTTTCTCCATTCATCCACTGAAGGGCACATAAGCAGTTTCCAGCACTTAGCTATTATAAATAGTGCTGCAATCTATGTACATAGGGATGCATAGGTTCTTCTGAATTGGTGTTTCAGGATTCTTTGGGTATAATCCTAGTAGTGGAATCACTGGGTCATAAGGCAGTTCTATTTTTAGTTTTTTGAGGAAATTCCATACTGTCTTCCATAGTTGCTGCACCAGTCTGCATTCCCACCACCAGTGCACTGGGGTTCCCTTTTCTCCACACCCTCTCCAGCACTTGTTTGTTGATTTGTTGATGATGGCCATTCTGATGGGTGTGAGGTGGTATGTCATCATGGTTTTAATTTGCATCTTTCTGATGGCTAGTGATGTTGAACATTCTTTCATATGCCTATGGGCCCTTTGTACGTCTTCCTCAAAGAAGTGTGTGTTCAGGTCCTTCACCCATTTTTTAATTTGCCTTTCTGTCTCCCTGGTGTTGAGTCTTATTTGTTCTTTATGTATTTTGGAGATCAAACCCTTGTCTAAGGTGTCATTGGCAAATATGTTTTCCCATACATTTGATTCCTTTTTAATTTTGCTGATGTTTTCTTTAGCTAAGCAGAAACTTTTCAACTTGATGTAGTCCCATTTGTTTATTTGTTCCTTTATTTCCTTTGCCCTTGAAGAAGTGTTGGTGAAAATACTGCTGCATGGGATAACTGAAATTTTACTGCCTATGATTTCCTCTAGGACTTTTATGGTGGTATAGCTTATGTTTAAATCCTTTATTCATCTTGAGTTTATTTCTGGTGCATGGTGTAAGCTGGTGGTCTAGTGTCTCTCTTTTTTTTTTTTTTTGCATGCTTTTGTCCAATTCTCCCCACACACTTGTTGAACACGCTAATTGTACTCCATTTTATGTGCCTTTGTTGAATATTAGTTGCCCATAGAGTACTGGGTTTATTTCTAGGTTTACTATTCTGTTCTGTTGATCTAGATGTCTGTTCTTATGCCAGTAACAGACTGCTTTGATTACTATGGTTTTGTAATATAGTCTGACATTTAGAATTGTGATTCCTCCTACTTCATTCTTCTTTCACAAAATTGCTATAGCTATTTGTGGTCATTTTTAACTCTGTATATATATTTTAAGTATTCTAATTATGTGAAATATATTGATATTTTAATAGGGAATGTGTTGAATCTATAGATGGATTTGGGTAGTATGTACATTTTTATGATAATTCTTCCCATCCTTGAACATGGTATATGCCTCTGTTTATTTGTGTCTTCCTTAATTTCTTTCTTCAGTATTCTGTAGATTTCCAAGTACAGGTATTTTTATCTCCTTTGTTAAACTTATTCCTCAGTACTTTACTTTTCTTGTTGCTATATAGTAAATAGGATTAGTTTTCTAATTTGTCTCTGGTGAAATAGAAAACAAATCTATTGGTGTATAAAAGTGCCTTTGATTTCTGGATGTTGACTTTGTATTCAGCTATTTTATCAAATTCACATTAGGTTGAGTAGTGTTTTGGTAGTCTATCAGGTTTTCTATGTACACTTATGTGTGTACATTATGTATCATGTCTTCTGCAAATGACAGTTTAACTTCCTCCTTTCCAATTTGGATACCTTTGATTCCTTTTTTTTACCATCTGATTACTATTGCTAGAACTTTCAAAATGATGTTGGATAGAAGTAGAGAAAGTGGACACTCTTGTCTTGTTCCTGATCTTAGGGGGACAGCTTTTAGTTTATTCCCATTGAGTATGATGTTTGTTGCAGGTTTCACATGTGTGGCCTTTATTATGTTGAAGAATGCTCCCTCTATTCCCACTTTGCTGAGTGTTTTTATCATGAATGGGTGCTTTATCAAATGCTTTCTCGGCATCTAATGATATGGTCATATATTTTTTTGTCATTTTGTTTGTGTGGTGTATTATAGTTATTGATTTGCAAATGTACATCCTTGCATGCCTGGGATGAATCTAAGTTGATAATGATGTATGATCTTTTTAAGGTATTGCTAGATCCAGTTTGCCAATATTTTGTTGAGAATTTTTACATCTATGTTCAGAGATATTGTCCTGTAGTTTTTTTTTCTTTGTTGTATCTTGGCTTAGTTTTGAGATTATAATAGTACTGGCCTCATAGAAAGAGTTTGGGAGTCTTCTCTTTCTTTCATGTTTTGTAATAGGTTGAGAAGGATAGGAGTTAATTTTCCCCTAAATGTTTTCTAAAATTCAACTGTGTAGCCATCCCGTCCAGCAATTTTTTGAGCTAGGAGCTCTTGATTATTTCTTCAATTTCACTAGTTGTTATCAGTGTATTCAGGCTTTCTGCTTCGTCTTGATTCAGTTTTGGAAAATTGTATTTTTCCAGAAATGTGTCAGTTTCACCCAGGTTGTCAAATTTTTTGTCATATGGTTGTTTTTAGTAAATTCTTTAAATTCTTTGCATTTCTGTAGTATTGGTTGTATTTCTCCTCCTTCGTTGTTATTTATTTAAGTCCTCTCTTTTTTCTTGATGATTCTGGTTAAAGGCTTGTTGATTTCGTTTATCTTTTTGAAGAACCAGCTCCTGGATATATTGATCCTTTGAACTGTTCTTTTAGTCTCCATGTCATTTTACTGTGATCTTGATTATTTCCTCCTTCCTTCTACTTGTTCTGGGCTTTGTTTTTTGTTATTCTGCTAGTTCTTGTAGCTTTGTGGTTAGGTTGTTTATTGGCTATTCTTCTATCCTTTTTAGGTAGGCCTGTATTGCTGTGAACTTCCTTCTCAGAACTACCTTTCCTGTGTTCCATAGGTTTTGGGTTATTGTGTGTTCATTTTCGTTAATTTCCAGAAACATTTTAATTTTTTCATGTTTTTGTTGTTAGTCCATTCATTATTTAATAGCACATTATTCAGTCTCCATGAATTTGAGTGTTTCTGAGTTTTTTTTCCTTGAGGTGGTTCTCTGATTTCAAGATACTGTGATATGAGAAGATGCTTGATATAATTTTAGTTTTCTTGAATTTGTGGCAGCTAGTTTTGTGTCCTACCATGTGGTCTATCTTAGAGAATGTTCCATGTGCATTTGAAAAGGAAGTGCATTTTTCTTTCTTCAGGTGAAAAGTTCTATATATATCTCAGTTAAGTCCATTTCATCTAAAGTGTTCATTAATGCTATAATATCCTTGGTGTTTCTTTGCTTGGAAGAGCTGTACATTGTTGACAATGGGGGTGTTAAAATCCCTTACTATGAGTGTGTTATTTTCTGTATCCTTCTTGTAGTCCTCTTAAGATTTTTCTTATATAATTGGGTGCTCCTATGTTGGGTGCATACACGAGTTATGTCTTCTTGATGAGTTGTTCCCTTAAGTGTTATGAAATGTCCTCCTTTGTCTGTTTTGACAGCCTTTGATATAACCTGTTTTGTCTGATAATGGTTATTTCTATCTACCCAGCTATTTTTCTGTGTATTTGCTTGAAAATTTTTTTCCCATCCCTCACTTTCAGTTTGTGTAGATTTCTTCTTCTGAGGTTGGTCTCTTGTCGACAGAATATATGTGGGTCATGTTTTTTTAAATCCATTCAGCTACCCTATGCCTTTTGATTGGAGCATTTAATCCATTTACTTTTAAGGTTATTATTGATAGGTATTTATTCATTGTGATTTTGTTGTCTTTGTACCTGTGTTTCTCCTTTTCTTTCTTATACCAGTCCCTTTAACATCTGTTGCAGTGCTGATTTAGTTGAGATGTATTTTTTTAGCTTTCTTTTGTCTTGGAAACTCCTTATTTCACCTTCCATTTTTGAATGAGACCCTGCTGGGTAGAGTAGTCTTGGTTGGAGGCTTTTGCTTTTCATTGCTTGGAATATTTTTTGCCATTCTCTTCTGGTTTGTATCGTTTCTGTTTAAAATCAGCTGATAGCCTTATTGTAGCTCTTTTGTATGTTATTAGCTGTTTCTCTCTTGCTGCCTTTAGTAGTCTCTATCTTTGAAATTTGCCATTTTAATTATGATGTGTCTTCTTATAGGCCTGTTTCAGTTCGGCCTGTTTCAGTTCATCTTCATTGGGACACTCTGTGCTTCCTGGAATGGGGTAGTTTTTTCTCACCAAATTTAAAATGTTTTCTGTCATTACTTTTTCAAATAGGTTTTATATTTCTTACTCCTCTTCCTCTCTTTTTGGTATCTCTGTTATAAGGTTATTATTTCATTTCATGTTGTCCTGAAGCTCTCTTAAAACCTCTTCATTCTTTTTCAGTCTGTTTTCATTTTACTGCACCGTGGGCATTTTCTTCCACATTGTTGTCCAGTTCGCTGATCCTGGTCCTCTGCTTCCTCTAACATCCTTTTAATCACTTCTATTGTGTTCTTCAGTTCAGAAATTGTATTCTTCATTTTCTTTTGGTTCTTACTGATGGTTTTTATGTCCTTTTTAATGCTGGTATAATTTTCAGTAAGTTCCTTGTAGTTTTCCTGAAGTTCTCTGTAGTTTTCTTTGAGTTTGTTGAGCTTATTGAGCTTTGAATTCCATGTCTGCTAGTTTGCTTTTTTTCTATTTCATTTAGCAGTCTTTGTGGGGATTTCTCCTTTCTTTTCAGTGAAGGATTGCTTCTTTTTCTCCACATTTTAGTTGTCTATTGTTGTTTGATTTTGTTTCTTGGATTAGTCTGCTATAACTCCCTGCCTTTGTGGAGTGCCCTTCTGTGGTACAAAGCTTATGGGATGCAGTGGTGCAGTCTCCTAGATTTCCTCAACTTGCTGCTCATGGGATGCCCTTTATGTCATTAATTTGGGTTTTCTGGTAGTATTTCGGATTTGGCTTATGTGTTGCCCCTTGATGTGTTTTTCTCTGCTTCTGGCTGATCAAGAGACCCTTCTTCTACCATGTCTCATATACTGTTATTTAGCTGCTCATTGGGGATTAACAATTCATGTAGATTTCAGTGTAACTCAGGTGCTTGAGGTCAGACCCATTTACTGAGTCTGCCACTTTTCCTTGATCAAGTCTCTCTCTAATCTGCAGTCAGTCTTAAGCAATTTGCGGGGCAGGGACTAGCAATTTGGAATTTTTCACAGTCACAGCTGGTTCAGAATGCCAGCCCTCCTGTAGGCTGAGCCTCTGGCAGTCTCTTCTTGGTTTCTGAACTGCTGGATCTGCGGGAGGTGTCCCCTTCCTTCCTGTGCAGGTTCCAGGCTGCCTGCTCTGTGGAAGGCGGTACCCTGATGTCTACACCGGGGGCATCCTCCATTTGCACTCCATTTCCTCGCTATGTACTCTGCGGGTGGTAACCACAGCTCTCTGCTTTTACGCTGCGGTTTCCTGCTGCTCCCACCTAGCATTGCCAATGTAGAAGGATCTCCTGTCCCCCTGTGGCTGGTTCTGCAACAGCATTCCCACTCTCTCAGCCGCTGCCTCTATGACTCTGATGTTGTTTCCAATTCACTCACGCAGAACCTTCACTGCAGTAGGCCAACTCCTCAATCATTCTGAGTTTGCAATTACTGTCCGTACTATTTGCTGCTCAAATATCCAGTCAACAAGTGTCCTAAAGCTGTCTTTAGTCAGTCACCTCTCTGGGCAGATCTGCCCTTGTGGCTCTTTCAGTTGATCTTGGCTGCCCATAAGGCCAACTCTAGAAATCATTTGTACCATCCTGCAGATCTCTGCAGTCTCTGCACCAGGTGCCTTGGAATCAAATCACTTACCACACCACCTCTCAGGGACTTGCATCTGTCCTGTGTTCCTTATCCTATCCCTCCAGCTGCTCTGACACTTGAGAAAGCACTCAGCGCTGCCCACTACTCTGCTGCCATCTTGAAAAAAAGTTGAGTCCTAAGTTTTGATAGACAACAGTTACTACTTTAAAATATGGAATAAAAATTATGGTTGCCGGAAAAAAAAAAAAAAATATGGTTGCCAATCTGATAAAACAAAATAGGAAATTTAATTTGTATAAATGGCTTATCAAGGATTGGATTCTACAACATAGGGAAGATTTGTCAGTGGTTTTCCTGGCCAATGTCATTCACCAGTATCTTGTTTCATAATTAACAGTATCTTGTTAATTAACTCTCAAATTATCCAAATGGTGTTACTATTTCAGTGTGAGCCACAACATAGTAGGTCTGCATGATGGAAGCTCTGGCCTTCCCTGGGGTTAACCCTCTGGCAGTAGGCAATTGTTTCCCTCCAAACCTTGGTAAAATATGGAGAGTCAGGTATACTAGTTTAGCTGATGTAGCTAAGGAAAGGATCAGACAGGTTTGTGCATATGAAAGCAACTTGTATAACCCTCTAGTCTGATACCAGTATGAAGTATTACTACTCAAGGTTATGGCTGGTCCTGTGGCCTTACCTATGTATAAACCTCATCTTTGGCACCAAAAATTAGTGCTTTAGATTAGATCTGTATGGTCTAATTTTGTATTCATAGCCATGAAAGGCTATTTTAATTTAAATTAATTAAAATTAAATATGAGATTCAGTTTTTAAATAATGCTGATGACATTCAAGTATTCAATAACCCCATGTGGTTAGTGGCTATCGTATTGGACACCGTGATTGTAGAATGTTTCCATCATTGTGCAAAGCTGTACTGGATGACCCTGGATTCAAATACCTATTAGGTTTTTTCCAGTCTGTGATTATGTAGACTTCAACAAAGGGGCTTGCTCCATCCTAAAAGAATTATTTTAGCTTTTTTTTTTTTTTTTAAGATTTTATTTCATTATTTTTAGAAAGAGGGGAAGGGAGAGAGGCAGAGAGGGAGAGAGACATCAATGTATGGTTGTATTTCACCTGCCTCCAGCCACAGACCTGACTGGAGACCTGGTTTGCAACCTGGTCATGTGCCCTGGCTGGGGAATCGAACCTGCGACCTTTGGGTTCGCAGGCTGGCACCTTATCCACTGTGCTACCAGCCAGGGTTATTTTAGCTTTTAATACCATCTTTTACCACCCATACCAGGGTCTTGGACCTGCAGAAAAATTTACTCCTTTTTTCCTTGGGTCTGCACATGAGGTCTTCCTATTGGCATCTTTTATAATCAGTGTAGAATGATACATTCTGCGCATCCCTCAAATTGTTTTATCTTGTTTATAGATACAAAATTCTGCCAAGTTAGAATTTTTCTCCTTTACTAAACCTCTGGGTCTTTTTCAGAAAGAAGGTAACCCAGTTGTCATTTTCCATGAACATGAGACAGCATAGATTAGGTATCAGGCCCAGGTAGATACAACAAATAGTTGTATAGGCTTGGATACGTGATCTAGAGATTAGAAATAGCTATGTAATTGACATTTAGATTCTTTATAGGACTGGGAATAGGGAATGGATATGAGAGTTATACTAAGGTTAATAGACTGGAGATTTAATCCAGGAAGAAATGAAATAGGTAAAAAGCAAGAATAAAGTAAGGTCTCACAGTTTAGGATATTCAAATATAAATTGTTACCTATGTCACATTTCAGTGATATCTTCCTGAAACATTCATAAAAAATTAAATACTTTGCCCTGGCTGGTGGCGCAGTGGAGAAGGCGCCAGCCTGCGAACCCAAAGGTCGCGTGTTTGATTCCCAACCAGGGCAACATAACCAGGTTGCAAGCCAGGTCTCCAGCCAGGTAAGTGGCTGGAGGCAGGTGAAAGGCAACCATACATTGATGTTTCTCTCCCCTCTGCCTCTCTCCCTTCCCCTCTCTTTCTGAAATAATAAAAGCTTTAAAAAAAAAATTACTTCTTTCCCTCAACACTCACAGGGCCCTTTCAACTCTATTTTCCTATAGCACTTATACCATGTAGCACACTATATTTACTGAGTCTTTACTTATTGTCTGCCTTTTCCTACATAAAAGTGTAAGTCCCATGAGCAGGGGGATTCTTACCTGTTTTGTTCAGTACTTTCAATAAATATTGAATAAATGAATGAATGAATGAAAAATGCAGATCTGCATTATTTCAGTGAGATCTGGCAGTAGAGGTCACTTGTAGGAGGCAAGTAACATAGATAGTGTAAGGAAGTAATGGGTGGAGGTCTGGGGAGGAAGGTAAGGGATGGGGTCCAAATTGATAGAAAGGGGAATAGGGACAGGCATCTGTACCCTGACCTCAGGAGAGGTCCCTATAGAAGCCGAAGATTTTTCACAGAGAGCAGCTAACCCCAGCTTTGCAGTTAGGGTCAAGAGATAAAATGTTTTGAGAATGAACCTCAGGATCAAGCTGGCCTAGAAGAAAGGCCAAAGAGGGAACTCGAATCAGAGTAGTTCTCTTTGCACCTTTTTACGTGGAGTCAAGCATGAAGGTTTGTCTTCATATTCTGGATAAGAAAGGACTGGGGACAAACTCAGGCTGTCCTTTATAGAATATGTGAAGTGATCTCAAATACTTAGTCCTCTAACTCTGACCCAGGAATGGGAGAGAACCTCACCACTCTGATATGTTTTAGGTGTTTGATCAGATTGAGGGTCAGTGATATTGAGAATCAGAGAAGTGTAAGGTGGTAATAATTATCAGTCATAGAAACAACTGTCCAGAGCAGTGCTTCTCATACTTTGTTGTGCAAGATTCCCTAGAGAGCTTGCTAAAATTCAGATTCTGATTCAGGGGCCTGAGAGAGGACCTGGGATTTTTCAGTTCTAACGATTTTTGGGATGATGCTGCTGCTGCTGTTAGTCCGGGAACTACACTTTAAGTAGAAAGACTTATTCAAGAGAGGAACTAAACATTAGTCATTGATGTCAGTTGCCTTAATTTAAAATATTTTTAATTCCCTTTGTATAGGTTAGGCATAGTCATTTAAGGATATTCTGATAGATAAATTCTTTTCACTTTAGTTGAAATAGTTCCTGAGAGAGTGTAAGCAAACATTAAGAAAATTGGCCTTTCCCAATTTTGATTATCTGTAGTTGAACACTTTTCAGCACTATTGTGAAATCTGACTTTCAATTCCATGACTTCCTAAGGCTGTCATTAAGTATTCCAAGCCTTAGTGGACTTTTACATTGGTTTCTTACATGTGAGAAGTTACCTGTGCTGAGCTGTTAATTGAACTGATCAGGGGCCATGATTGTGGTTGGGAGATGTTTGATCTTGCAGTGTGGAGAAGATAGCAGCACCTGACCCACTCGGAAGGTTCACTATACTTTTTAAAAAATTCTGTCCTAGATTTTTTTTTTTAAAGATTTTATTCATTATTTTCAGAGAGAAGGACAGGGAGGGAGGAAGAAAAGAAGAGAAAAATCAATGTATGGTTGCCTTTCACCTACCTGCAGCTAAGGACCTGGCTTGCAACCTGGTTATGTGTGCAATCGAACCAGTGACCTTTGGGTTCACAGGCCAGCACCAATCCACCAAGCCACACCAGCCATGGCTGTTCTGGAAGATTTAATGATGAGAAAAAGGGAGACCTGAAACTGGTTGTGTTGACATGTGTGTTCAGATAGTCAAGGTCTCTCATAAATAGATGAAATATACATCTCCTTCCTAAACATTTCAAGGTAGAGGAGTGGAATGCAGCCAAACTGCCATGCAGTCTGAGGAGGGATCCCTGGGCAGAGGGGTGCCATTTGCTTCGTACTATGTTGCCACAGTACCTGTGTTATTAAAACCTTCCCATCGTTCTCCCCAGACAGCTCTTTGTTCTTTGATGGGCCTTAAGAAAAGTTCCATTTAGTGACCCTGGCTGGTGGCTTAGTGGATAGGCACCAGCCTGCGAACCCAAAGGTTGCTGGTTCATCCCAGCTGGGCGCATAACCAGGTTGCAAGCCAGGTCTCCAGCCAGGTCCATGGTCCATACATTGATGTTTCTCACCCTTTCTTCCTCCCTTCCTGCCCTTCTCTCTACAAATAATGAATAAAATCTTTAAAAAGAAAAGAAAGTTCAGTTTAGGTTACACTTTTTTATAAGAAACCTTCTCCGTTTACTTCCCCTTCTCTCTATCATTCCAAACCTGAAATGGCCACCCATCCTCTGTGATCTCATGGCCAGTACCAAATTATAGTCAGTTCTCATTTTTTACAGTTGTTGTGTTCTATTAAGTTTCTTCAAACACTGAATTAGCAATCTCTGAATCGTTCCTCCTAGGGAAATACAGGGTTAGGTTCCTGGGATCCTCTGTTCAAAACATTTTCATCAGTCAATTCATATCCTCTTTTTTTTTTTTTTTTTAATTTTAT
>PVIW01006775.1:0-82000 GCA_004026585.1 Noctilio leporinus | reverse complement strand
TCTTGCTCCCTTCCTTTCCCTGTCTCTACAAATGAATAAATAGAATATTTTAAAATAGTAAAGAAATATATCTTTGATTACAAATACTGATTTTGAAGGGCTTAAATTACAAGTGTAACTTCAAGAGGTTTAAGAACTACCTCAATATAATTAAAATCCCAGCTTTGGTCAGTGTTTTGATTGGTCCTTATGTTGCATACATGAAAGTTTCCCACATATAATTTTATTACACATAACTTGAGTTGGTTCAGGTAAGAAATAAAATTAACATATCTAACAATAACAACACTGACAATAAAATATTGTAATATTAGTTTCAACAATTAAAAATATTTCATCTACTTTCCTATATGTTCAAATACTTTGTGGTTAAACATTATTTATAAAATACATTATTTATAAAATAACATAGTTTTCAATATATTTATATTTATACATATATATATATACTTGGGAAATTATAAAACATTTTGGAAACTATCTTTCTAATAGCAACCAAATATACTTCCCTCTATGAAATTTAAGTAAATAAATCATTTCTCTCAAAGGGCTCTGTTTCAAAATGCTCCTTTCCACTATACTTCCTTTTCCTTGCCAGTACATTAAATTAGGAACATCTCTTTTTTGTTCACAGCAAAAGCACATATATATTTTTTAAATTTTGTAGCTTTTATCTATTATTTCATTTAGTCCCTTCCTTTATTTTAGATTTCCTTTTTTCTTTACTCACTTCTGTCTCTTCCACAAACTATTACAGGTAATATGTATAGGAGATTAGATGTGTATTAACATCTATACTTTACTATACTTAACCTATATATTTAATTCATGACTTATGTTAATTGTCTTTTATACTAGGGCATAAATGGAACAGCAGAAAATCTATTTTGTTCACTGTGATATGATCCCTATCTAGAAGACTACCTGATCTATAATAGCTCAATTATCGTTTGTTGAAGAATGGATTGATAAATAAATGACATCAACCTTTAACTCAGTAATTATAATCAGAAATATGGGAATCAGTTATAGCTATCCCATAAATATCTCATGAGTAATAAAATAATTTCTTTCTAAATTCTAAATCAACCTACAATTTATCCACTCCTCTTCTTCCCAATTGCCACTGAATATAAGTGTATTCTAAAGAAATTCAATTAATTATCTTCAGAACAAAATACAGACTATTTAGCATGAGATACCTATTTGCTTATTATGTGTCCATCACCCAATAATTGTAGAAATGCATCAGTCACATATATCCTTGCATATATATCTCTTTTAAATGTATATTGAACATTTTGTACTTTTTTTGAGTTCTCAGTCTGTATGATAAATACCCATTTCCACATACATCATGATACCTACTGATCAGCCTCTTTGTGAGTGTTTTTAAGAACTCAATTTTACAGTGTATTATTTTATATAAAAATAGTTTCAATGGTCTTCTCAACTTACAAGGCTATATATTCTATGTGCTATGCCTTCTAAATTTAAATTTTTGTCTCCAACTTCTTCTTAAGTCTAAGACTTATATATGCAACTACCTACTCAAAATCTCTGGTTAAAAATCTAATATTAAAACTAAATTCAGGGTTAGTATCTAACCATCTTACTCAGATCAAAACATGGCACTATCCCAATTTAATTGCTCAAACCACAAGCCTGGGAATCATCTTTTGCTTCTCACTTTCATTCATGGGTTGTATACAATTCACAAAAATGTTACTCTTCCATAACCATGACCTTTTTTTTTCCACTGCCATAGCTGTGATCCTGATCCAGGTGATTTGCACCTTTCAACCAGACTGCAGCTTTAGTTTACCAACTAGATTCCCAATTTTAGGCTTCATCTTCTGAAATCAAGTTTCTACAAGGCAGCTAGAATAATCATTTAAAAAATTGAAATCAATATTAAATTAGTCATTGACCTTCTATGATATTTGAAATACAAAACCACAGTTTCATAGCATAGTCTATGGAGTTCTTTATGATACAAACACTCTCCCACTTGAATACTTCCTAGCATACCTGGTCTCTCTCACTATACTTCAGCTTCATGTTTTCCCTACTTTATCTCATCTCAACAAGTTTCTTTTTCCTCAAGGCTTTTGAAGATGTATGTTTCTATACCTAGAATATTCTTCTCCCAGAGCCTTATTTTCTTTATTCGTTCAGATTCCTGTTCAAACATTATTTCCTAAGGAAAATGATCCTGTACATTGCCGTGGGCATTGGGTCAGCCTATCAGATTGTCCTTTTGGAACAAAGGACACACTTACCCACTACCAGGAGCAACATTTGATGCTAGCAGTCAGCTTAGTCTTTTCTAGGAGAGAAGTTGCCCCCCTCAAGCTCATGCTCACTCCCTGGAGATGGCCAGTGACTGCTAGATGTGGAAAAATAAAAGTTTGGATCCCTTGCTTCAGTTAATAAAAATCTCTTGAATGGTCATCACATCTCTAGGCTTCCATGTGGAATTCACTAAGGTTCTTGCTGCTATTGCAATTTGCTCAGTCTCTCTGCCCAATCCTGCTTCTTTCACTCCATGCCTATCCTATAAATGCCTATTCTAGATCTATTTCTTGGGAAGCCAACCTAAGACAATCATCCCACTTAATATCACAAACCCTTGCTCCATAGGACTTACCCCAATTACTTGATTTACTTTTTTATAGCTTTTCCTACTTCCTGATATTAGATTAAATATTCATAAACTATTTTTTGTCTCTATAAGCAAAAGCACAATTGGAATGAGATACTGTTACCCACTTTGTTCCTATTATTCATGAAATGCTCATCTGTATAATGTTACTGAAGGTATTCCACAAATAGAGTGAGATGTGAAGAAACTCCAATTTATGAAGACTCCAAATATTTGTTGTATTATTTAGTGATTCAATCTTAAAGATAATAGTGATAAGTGTTGTCTCTGAATTTTCATGCTTCACAGTATCATCAAGAGAGATGATAGAGGGCTGACAAATAAATGCATACTTTTTTCAATGGCAAGTCTAAGAGTACATTTATATAAAAGGTAAATTCAGTGTACAGAGAGGAGTTTATGAAACACTACTTCGTAATGAAAGAAACTATGTTAAAGAAATGAGATTTGAACTGAATTGAACATAATTACTTGCCACAAAGGAGAACATGTGGGTAAATGGTTATGACGAGAGGTCTGTAAATGTACAAGGGAGGGAAGGTAAGAAGAATCCTTTTCTGCCTGAATATATGAAAGTACTTTTGAATGCCTGAAGTGCAAGGAATAAAGAGGAAAATGTAATGTAATGACACTAGAAAGTGTTTCAAGAGCCCAATTGTGTTTTTGTATAACATTAATGGAAAATAATATGCATTAATTTTGCATATTATTTCTTTCTCCTTTTTTAAAGACTTATTTATTATTTTTTAGAGAGATGGGAAGAGAGAGAGGCAGAGAGGGAGAGAGACATCAATGTATGATTGCCTTGCACCTGCTTCCAGCTAGGGACCTGGCTAGGGACCTGAATAGAGGTCTGACTGGCAACCTCGTTATGTTGCTCTGGCTGGGAATCAAACCAGTGACCTTTGGGTTCATAGACCAGCACTTTATCCACTGTGCCACCAGCCAGAGCTTGGATATTATTTCTAAGATTGTTTGGTGGTGATAGAAAGTCGGTAAATAATTTTATATGGAGAAATGGCATGAAAAGGCTTAGTTTGCAGTGGTCATCCAATGCAATTTTATATTAGATGTGACTGATAAACTAAATAAAAACATCCCAGGTACAATAGATACATCAGAGATAATTAATAATAATAATGAACAGTATTTATTGAGCATACACAATATGGCAAGCATTATTCCAATCCCTTTAAATATATTAAATCATTCATGAGTTCATTATTCCAAACCACATTTTACTTATTAAAAAAAGGTACAAAATTATTAAAATTCTTACTTCAAGTTGCAAAATTCCATATAGTAGATTGGAAATCAAAGTATGTTATTATGTTGGAAACTAATTTTGCTCCACCAACTTACTGCCAGTAAGCATCTAAAGCTTCTGGTTTCTTCTAAGTTATCCCTTCAGGCTCTTTCTTTAATGAGGTAAGTCACAGCACCTGCTGCCTTACATGACTTATCGAGTTTTTCTAGTCACTTTATATAGGCATTTAGCATAGAGGTAGTTTTTACTTTATTTCTGTAGAATCTTTCAGAACTTTGGTAAAAATTTTCACATAAACTATACTACTCAATTTCTTTAAGTATTTAAATCACAAATTGAATCTTTCTAAAATATTTTTAATAGTAATGAGTGTATTTCAGGCAGTAAATTTTGCATTCCCCTATTGGTCTTGAATACAGCTGTGTTTAATAAGTACTGTTTACTGACCTATTTGCTGCACATGATTTAAAAAAAATATGCCTTAGTACCCTGGCTGGTGGAGCAGTGAATGCGTACTGGCCTGCGAACCCAAAGGTTGCTGGTTTGATTCCCAGCTGGGGCATATAACCAGGTTGCAAGCCAGGTCTCCAGCCAGATCCATAGCTGAAGGCAGGTGAAAGGCAACCATACATTGATGTTTCTCTTCCTCTCTGCCTCTCTCCCTTCCCCTCCCTCTGGAAATAATAAATAAAATATTAAAAAAATGTTTTTAATTAAAAAATATGCCTTAATTGCTTACCCTACTAGACACCCTGATAGTCACTAGAAATACTGAGTGACATGTAATCTGGAAAGACGGTCATATGTCACTGCCTTCCTCATGAAGGGTGAACAAAATGTGGGTTGCCCCCATGCATCTAGAGGCTATGATGATAGGGAGAAAGGACTATCTTGATGGGAAAAGGAAACTTCCCTTGTGGCACCCGGAAGCATTTATGGCCTTATTCAGTAAAAGCAGGGAAAAGATTTAAGAACTGATGGAATGATTGACCAATGACCAAGCCACAATGAGTTATTATAGATGGTTCATGTGCCAAAAACTAGTATAAAGAGGGATGTTTTCTTTCTTTGAGAGTCATCTGCTCCAGCCCTTCTCTCTTTTGTGTCCTCCCTCTTCCCTCCTCCCTCCTAATCCACTCTTTCTCCATTTTCCTTCTATTTCCCTTAAGGTCCTACTTCTTCCTCATCTATTTGTTTATTTTTAACTCATTTTTCTGCAAAAGAAACAAACTGTTTTCCCTGAGAAGACTCAACACAGAACTGTGTTCTTTTTGGCCCCTTGGCTTCTGCACTCTGGAATTCTCTAAGTTCTCCCAAGCTCATTATTCCCCAAATCAGGACCTAAACCTTGTCTTTCATGTCTACCCCAGTTGGATTCTTTTTGTCCTTTTCTTCTCCTTCACCCCTACCAGATTTAAGTTTAGTCATCAGTTATATTTTAACTTGAATATATTTTCCTTGGTGTAAATGAAAAGTATATTTATATTAACGCATAAAAGGTACTCAACAAGCACCAAGCTCTTTCTGTTTCATAAAATAAATCTTATATGTTTTATTTTATACATTTATGTATGTACATATATACTAACAGGTATATATGCATATATATGTATAGGTATATATGCACATATATGCAATTAACATTAAATGAGCATTTGATGTTAAATTAACATATATTTAATATATACTCAACTAGTTCTCACTTAAATTACATTGTAATCAGTTTTACACTCATCAGCTTACAGAACAGGATAGTGAGGATTCAAAGTTTGGCCATGGTCACATACCTACTATGGATTTTGAAACTTAAAAAGCTCTGAGTCAGGATGCAGATGTTTGACCTGAGTCCATTATGCTAGATTAGACTTCTCTGATAAAGGATCCCACAGGAGAACCCTATCCATATTTTTCCCATGAGTATTAATTGAAATAATAATGTTCATGATGTATTCAGTGCTTGTTTTTCTGCTGGGCTCCGGGCTGTGGGAGGACAGGGACAGCATCCACTTGGTTTCCACTACATCCACTACATGCTGGCACAGGCCCTGGCACAGACTGGGGATCAATAAATGCTCATACACAGGTTCTTAAGAGTGTGGCTAGTTAAACCAGTTCACAGCAAGAGGAATGCCAGCTGCTTAAAGGTATCTGACTTGCAAATGATCTTCCACTTGATTGAATTTTATGTAGAACAGCATAGAAACTTTATCATAGATGATTAAGTAACAAGTAATATCTTCTTAAAGTTATCCCTCAGAAAAGAAAGTCGGCTTGTATTGAGGCCTACCAACATCTCTCATATTACAGGGCACTTTTTAAATGATTTTATTTTGAACCACAAAGTACTGTTTGGGAGAAGACATGTGGCCTAAAGAACCTCAATCAATGCTGGCTCAAAATGCTTATAAGAGGTCACCTAAAGTTACAGGAAAAAAAGAGGCAAAGAAATTGAATACACCTTTATGATTTTTTTCTTGTGAAGGAGCTCATGATTGGCAGGTGTTGGATGCCATTATAAACAAGTACTGTAAAGTATGTGAAAAAGAAATACAGTAAATACAGAATTTTACTCACATAGAGCTTATACATTTACATATAGAGAAGAAATGAAAATACCAGTTGTGTTGATGTTGTGTGACTCAGGATTCGTGATGAGATAAAATTTCCAGTAATAGCATCAGACATGAATTTTGGAAAGTGCTGTATCACACACTTGGATGTAAGTACAAAAACTGGGTGATGGATGGCAGGAGATGGGCAGCAACTCATGAAAAAGACACATTGAAGACAAAGTCTCTGATATCAAAATGTGAGTTTAGAATTTAAATTAAAGCCTTTAATTTAATATACTCATGAAAAATAAATAGCTCTATCTTAATACTTTTAACACAGAGGTAAAATTTAGATTTATACACATATATAATAAAAATAAGTATATAATCACTTATACAAATATATTAATATAATTATATATAATTAATCACATGTACTCATAAACTAATTTAGAATATATGACTTGTTATATAATTATAATGTGCATATGGGATGATCAATAAATGTCATGTAAGCATATTTAAATGTATGCAGATATGATTATAAGTTTGAATTTATTTAATGTATATATATTCCTGACAAAAAATATTAATATACATATATATTGTTGACAAACATTTTTTTCTTGAAAAATTGTACGCGTATTTTTATATTTGTATTAAATTGACATTTGTTAAAATTTACAATTTCTTGCTTTTCCTCCTGCACCTTCAGCAGAGTTAAATACACTAACCTTAATCACTCAGGGAGATGGCACCTTTATTGAAAAGAAGTTTGGATCAAGACCCAGTGTCCCTTGTGTGTGTGTTTGTGAAACAGACTATTATGAAGGAAATCAGCCTGAAATACTTGTCTGTAAGAAACAAAGGATCAATACGCTTTTTCCACTTCATTTTTTCTCTTTCTTTCCTTTCTCTTCAGTCTATCTGAGCCTTAAAACACTTAGCTTGGATTATAAAAGTATTGCAAATTATGTTTATCAAATTGATTTACTTATGTGTAAATGAATAAGGATCCTTTTCTGAATAGTAACCATTTTGCATAAATTACATTAGTGTCAGATTAAATGTGTTATCTGGTGTATTAAATTACATCACTGAAATCTGTCCATTTATCTTTTGTTATTTTAGTTATTTAGGGACCATGATGGTAAACTCAAAAATGGAAGAAAACATCTAAAATACCAAAGCAAACATAGCTTCTGACAGTAACCAATAAAGGTAAATATAGTATATAATTTTAAATATACTGCTATTTCATTTAAGGAACACATTATCACTTTTCTATTTTCTATGTAATGATTTACTTCTTGTGGTGTGCTCAGTTTATGCCTGTAACAAACAAAACACTGTATAACATGTTATGTAGGTGTGCACCAGAGGTTCAATCTATAATTGTCAAAACTATGAAAACCTTATATTCATATGGGGATTTTTTATTATAATATTTTATTTATTATGCTGTTATAGTTGTCCCAATTTCTTTTCCTTTTCCTCCCCTCTTCCCAGTGTCCATCATTACTCCAACAATTTCACCCTCATTAGTTTATGTCTAGGGGTCTAAACTTCTTTTGTTTCACCCTTTCTTATATTATTCTTAACTTCCTACATAGGGAATTTTTTTATGTAGGACATTTTCTTCCTTTCATCTTAATCTATATGCTTAGACTTGTGGGGGACTATTTTAAAATGCTTATTAAATTCATGTGTTTTTTATGAATAAAAACAATTTGAGAAATCTATCTAATAAATTATTTAAATAAAATATTGTGTTGCAAGCATTTATATTGCATTTAGGGATATCTGTGGAATATATGTACTCAGTTCTGAAATAGCTGCTTTCTACATCTACAGATAATTTTAGGGAAAATGGATAAGAAAACGTCCATGTGTGGTATCTTCCTTGCTGAACACTACATAAATTGTATCCCCAGCAATAATTTTATTCCTCAATATGGTTTAAATTGAGTCTGTCTTTCCTGATAACTATTTCAGCAAGAAGTAGTATATGGCTGTATGTTTCAGATTTCAACATCAGCCTTGGTTTTGCTTCCCTGGAAATAGTGAACCTCAAGACAAGTAGACTAATGTAATCTGTATAGGTTCATAGAGCTTTAATTCTTGCCAGATAGGAAATTCGTAGGGCTCACTACAGGATTTAGGGAGATACATGCCTCTTTCTCTGTTTTAATAACTATTTATAAGTTCTTGTAATATTAACTGTTATAATTTCTAATCAACTAAATTCTAGTTTTCACCAAATTTCTGGAAATATGATTTACCTACTTTTATAGGAGACATCTATCTCCACAGAGTCAGCCTGGCCAAATGAATAAGAAATAGACCCAGAGCCTAGATACCTGTGTTTGATGCATACCTCTAACATTTCTTAGATATGACCTTGGAAATCTGTGTTATGTCTCTCTGATTCAGCTTCTGCAGAGAAAAATGAAGATAATAATAGTTGCTATCCCTAGAGGATTATTTAAAATAAATAATACAATAGCTTAGAACTACTTGACACATAATAAGTGCTATATGAGTTAGCTTAAAAATTATTATAGTAACTAATTGTAATGAAAAACACATATGCCCTTGTTTTCAGAGTAAGTTCTATGTAATAGCTAGCACAGCTTATTGTCCTTTGGTCATTGGTGAAAAGTCTGTCATATGCCGGAATTTTTCTTTGTTGCTTTATCCAATGCTTATTGAGCATACTATACATCAGGTCCTGTGTTAGAGACCAAGACCAAACTTGAGCAAGTCAACTGTTCCAATCTTCTTCAGGAGCTGGTAGCACAGAGGGGAGGTCTCACATGCACAGGAAGATAAAAAGTGATATGTGTATTAGAGAATCACCTTTGCAAGGTGAAGGGCACTGGAAAGTTTTAATTAAGGCCATCCTGATGTAATTACATCTAGAACTTTAAAGTCAGGATGCCTTTATTTTTGCTAGATGTGTTAATTACAAACTTATAAGCAAAAATAAATTCCCTTACTCTTTAAGTATCTATATTCTTTCTGCAAAATATGTGAGACAAAGTACTTACCTTATAGGTTTAACATGGTAATAAATATTTGTTTTATTATAACAGTGTTTAAACATTCAAAAACATTTGTTTTATTTCCTTTAATCACATAAATCTGCATCTGAGTTAACAGATGAATATTTTCCAGTATTGAGTTATTCCATGGCTGATTCCAGTTTCCTACCCACTTTCTAGAAGCTGGTTGAGTCTGTTGTGGGTGAAGGCAGAAGAGATCCAGAGGTCTTTTGCTTCGGGAGGTTTATGGATATGCAGTTCTGTCTGGAGTGATTATGTCAGTGAATGGAGGTAAATCATTAATTATAATTGGTTACAGTAACATTAGAAGGTGCCTGACATAATCTGAACACCTGGTGAAATGAAGGGAAGGATAGGTAGGTAGTTAGACTGAACATAGCACACATTAGTCTTCTCAACAAGTCCTCCATCTCCAGTGATAGTATACTCGGAGCAGTAATGAATCAGGCTGTTTCTAACTCATGTTCATTGGTGCTTGACTAATTTTAGGAAATTCAGTTGTACAAAAATTTGGCTTTATAAATTAACTTCACTTTCATGTTCAGAAAGCAAAAAAAAAAAGAATGGTATGAGACAGGACCAGCACATATAGCACTTAGTAAGCTATTAGGAAGGAATTTAACTTTTTCCTAAGACTGATTACAAGCCATCTAAATGTTTAAAGCATGAGATTGCCATGACATATATCATATGGTTTTCAAAGTCCACTTGGCTGCTGGATAGAAATCACACAGAAGTGAATGTTGAGCAGAAGCCACATAAAAGTCTGTGCTAATAGTCCAAACAAGATATGCAGAGTGCCTTGAATAAAGTAGTGATAATAAAGATGGAAATGGGGTGATGAAGTATACGTTGGTGAGATAATTAACACTTTTTAAAAAGTCCAACATTCCTAACCTAGAAATGTATAGTGTCATGGAATAAGGGGGGAAAAAAAAAAAAAACCAGAAACATAAAATCCAGCCTTTATTTTTAGCTTGAGCAACAGTTGGTTCTACTTATGTAAATATCATAATCTAAGAAAGGAAATAGTTTTGAAAGTATGGGAAATAAAGTGCTGTCTTCATCAAGTTAAAATTGAGATGATTGCTATATATTTTCATCAACATATAAGTAGGAAATTAGATATATGCACATAGAGTTTGGGTTTGGAACTATTTGTTAGAGATTGATTTAAAAAAATTAAGTAGGATATCAAATCTAGTTTGGAATAGATATAATTGTATTAAAGTAATGGGATGAAGAGAAATATCTAACAACAGTGGGAATAGAACTCAGACTAGAACCTTGGAGAATGTCAGAATTTAGAGGTGGAAATGTAGAAGAGGTATCAACAAAGAAGAACAAGAAAGATGTAGAAGGGAAAACAAGATAATGCAGTATTTGAGAGGCCAAGAGAAGAAAAGAAAAGGCAGTTACTGTTTGATGAATGTTGCTGAGAGATTATTGAAGAAGAGCACAGAGGCAGATGAAATTAGAAATGTGCAGGTGTTTGGAGACATTAATAAGTGCAGTGGTGATGAAGTGACATGGTCAAAGGCTAGTCAGTGGCAGAGGAACTGGGAGAGTAACAGTAGCTAGCAATTTTATGGGTTTTCTTGAGGAAAGGCAAAAAGAATTGGATTGAAAATTAAAAATATATGTGATGTAAAGATGCTTTTTAATTTACTTCACTTTTTACAAAGGAGAATATTGGTTCTTTTTGAAATGGTGAGAAAGATCTGATGAAGAAAAAAAATTAGAGATGTTGAAGAGAAGTTGCATAATTGTTAAAAACTTCTACTAGAAAGTGTTATAGGTTAAGATCTACTGTACAGATAAGTGAAGTGATTGGTATTTGGGAGAAGCAAAGATATTTCACCCTTAGTAATAAGACCAAGGAAAAAATATCATAAGTTCAGAAGAAAGATAGGTTTAAAGTTTTGGTGGTGGGGTGATGAGCATATTTTTAGCAGGTGCTTAAAAAAAGTCTTTCATACTTAAATGACTACATGGAGAATGGCAATATTTTCCTGTGTATTGCCCTATGAGACATGTCTAGGTTGTCCCTGCAAAACCAAGTTCTGGGCCTCTCTTTCCCAGAAGACTTGATATCTTGTCTGATCTCAGTTCTCCAGCAACCAAGTGTCCAGATGTGGGGAAACTGCTATTTGTTAGCACCCTCCTAAACAAAAAGCTTTAAATCAATATATTTGTTCCCCACTTACAATTGCACTCTCAGACAGTAATATGGTGATGAGTTCCTCTCCTGGAGCCCACAGTTACATGACCTCTAGACCCCTCTATTGGATGCCAGAACATGGGAACCACACACCTGGTTCACCTTTGTCCATGAGTCCCTGAATCAAGTCATATTTACTGAAAGTCATTCATGCAAACTGATATTAATGCTCTCTGTTGTCCTGGTCCATGGCAGGGTGCTTGTTCTGGGTTGCCCCAAGAGTTGGAGGCATCCTTTAGGAGCCAAGGTAAGTTAGGACACACAGCTTTCTGTGAGCCATGACACCCTTGAGATAATGAAAGCATACATATTCTGGAGGGTGACAATGAGTCACTGGGAATACCAAATGACTCAAAGGCAGGTTAGTCAACTACTTTCCAGGTGTTCACAAGATACAGGGCACTAAAGCCTATAGTAAGGCAGGTTGCCTCAAGTCAGATGATAGGATGAGTATACATTATTTGCCACAGGGCCACAGCACTTGTGAGTAGGCAATCGCTCCAAAATCCTGAAGTTCAATGGAAACCTAGAGTCATACTGCTGCCAACCATTCTATTACTTGGTTCTTCCCCACAGAATGGTTCAGAATCCCTTGGTTTAGAATCCCTTCTGAACATAAACAAGGAAGATTAAAGGATAAAAATAGTCTGTTTGGAATCATTGGCAGGAGATCTGGTCTGCCTCCTAAGGGAGTACCTGAGTGGACAAGGAATATCTATATCAAATGGACACATCCATATAGTTGAGTAAAATCTGGGAGTTGGAGACAAGCAGTTAATTTAAAACCTTGATCAGGTTTATTCAGATTAAATCAATTAACAGGTTTAATTGTCTGAATTTAGTAATCCCAGGTACACTGTCATATACACATTATTTCTGAGTCCATTGCAGGTGACTTCAAATGCACAATACCATACAACTTTCTGAGAAGCTCCCTGACAAACTTCAGACCTGCAATGCCAAATGGAACCCCTTTGTTGAAGCAACACAGAAGCAATGGTCTTTAGTGTCATAATTATGGAAAAACTACAAGTGATATAAACAAGCCAAGAAATGGATCTTTTTCTACCCAGGTCTTTGGATCTTTATCCAAAGGGGATACAAAAGACAGAATAGGGTAAGGAAAGAGAAGCAAAAGAGAGAAGGCTAGTGGGCTAACTCATTATTATTCTATTTTGCAATAGAAGCTGCCAGTGCCCTCTGACTCTGACTTAAGGAGAGAGGTTGAGAGGGAGAGAGACATCAATGTATGGTTGCCTTTCACCTGCCTCCGGCTATAGAACTGGCTAGAAACCTGGTTTGCAACCTGGTTGTGTGCTCTGGCTGGGAATTGAACCAGTGACCTTTGGGTTCGCAGGCTGGCACCTTATCCACTCTGCCACCAACCAGGGCAAAATATTAAGTTTTATTAGTCATAACATTTGGTAACTTGACTAAAATTTTCTAGGGCTATTTAACATAATTTAGCTTCAATCTTAATTTTTCTCAGCATTATTTTTTATACCAGCTGCATAAAATAATTGAATTGTGATTCCCACATTATTTTCTCCTGTAGTGCATTATATTCATGTATATACGATGCATGCAATTAATTGGCAATAACATTGCATCTCCTTATTTCAAATGCTTATTAATTTTGAAAAACAATGTTTCTAAGGTTATGACTTAACATTATTGTTTCAGGTATAAAGTATTAAATTCTGAGAGCAATTGTCATGTGAAAGGAATACCATGTTAGCGCAACCATAATTTCTAAACTGCATGGAGGACAAACTGCTAAGGAAATTGCAGACTTCAAATCTCTTAATGTATAGTTGACAATGTGAAGAAGGTGTGTGATGCTGATCCTGATGTCACCACACCAACTAGGAAAACACATAAGGTACACAACAATCGCACAAGTCCAAATATTGTACGCAGAATTCAGGAGTCATCAAGGAAAATCCAGGAAAGTCAATGTGCTCCATAGCAAGAGATCTGCAGATGTGGGATGCAATGAATTGTTGATGAAGATATAAGATACAGATCATATGTTCTTAGAAGAGGCCAGTTCATGACACAGCAGGCTAAGGAAAGGCACTTTGAAAAAGCAAAGAAACTGCTAACAAAATTGAAAAATCCCAAAGAAAAACCCTCTGATTTTTTTTTCAGATGCATAGAATTTTCAGCAGGGCCAAATTGTCAACAGAGGAAACAACAGGTGGCTCTGTGAGAATCTTAATGAAGTCCAATTGTCATGAAAATGCAATCTCCTGCTACAGTGATGGTGTTAGGTGTTGTAAGAAATGAAGAAGATATCATGACCCCTCATTTGTTTCCACAAGGCTTGAAGGTAACTGCTGATGTTGACATTGGCATTTTGAGAGAAGTAGTTGTATTGTGGATGAAGCAAGTCGCAAATGGACCTCATTTGATCTTCCAACAAAATGGTGCACTAGCACATAATGCCAAAAAGGGGCAAGAATGTCTTAGTGTCAATGTTCCTGAATTCTGGTCAAAGGAAATCTGGCTACCTAGTTCCCTGGGTGTGAATCCTTTACACTATTATGTATGGAGCATTTGTGAGACAGAAGTTAATTAATAACTTCACTCCAATCAAGAGGCTGTTAAAGTGAAAATTGAAAGCATTACGATGTCCATGAATAAAGAAAAGTTAATTAAAGTGTGTTTGAGATTCCCAAGTGAAATTGAGTCTTTTACTGCAGCAAATGGAGACTTTTTTGAACAATTTAAAATGTGACTATGTTTATGTATTTACATATAAGAATAAATTTATTTTAAAATATAATACTTTTATGGTATGTTGTTTATTTTAATAAAATTTTGCCACTTTATCGTATGCACCCTGTACATATACTTCATTTCTATCACCACATCTCTCTCCCCTTCTCTCTTTGTTTCTTTATCTCACTCTCCTCCATACTCCCACTTCATATAAGTGGGAATTAGTAAAAAAGAAAAATAAATAATTTATATTTTAAGTTTTCTAGTAATTAGTAATAAGAAATGCACATCCAAAAAAAAAAAAAAAAGAAAGAAAGAAAGAAAAAGATCTTTACATTTGGTGGAAGATGATTAACCAATAGAAAAACATCCTGTAATAGAATGTCATATCCTTTTAAAGAAGCAAAATAATTCCTTTACATGCAAAGGGACATCTTATTTTTCTCATAATATAAATCTTAATAGTGAAAATGAAAAAAATCTAATTATATTATGTTTTAAACTTATTGAAATTTAAGTATAAAAATATTCTGTTGGAAATATAATAAGCAATTCTTTTTAAAGCAATGTCATATCATTCTAGAAATTTTATAGCTTAAAAGTATTCTTCACCTTTGGTAAACAATGTTTTTATTTGTACAGTCTGTATACAAAGCATTTAAGCCTGTTTCACATCCTTCCTTAAACAAGAATTAATTCAGGGCTTAATTTGGTATCAATAATTCAATAAATATACACTTAATTTTACTTTATTGATTATACTGTTACAGTTGTCGCAAATTATTTTCCCTTTGCTCCCCTCCACCCAAGCTCCCTGTTCCCTCCCATGGTCCCAACCCCCACTTAGTTCATGTCCATGGGTTGTGCATATAAGTTCTCTGATTTCACCCTTTCCTCTATTATTCTTATCTTCCCCCTGGCTTGTACCCACCAACTATGTTTCTTAACCCCTGCACCATTTTTCCATTTTGCCCCCTTCCCCTTCGCAGTTGATAACCTTGCCAATGATCTCCGTACCTAAATTTCTAGACCTATTCTGGTTGTTTGCTTTGTTTGTTTTGGTTTTGTTTTGCTTTATATTTTTTAGGTTCTATTGCTGATAGTTGTGAGTGTGTTGTCATTTTAATGTTCATAGTTTTTATCTTTTTTTTTTTTCTTAAGTAAGTCCCTTTAACATTTCTTATAATAATGACTTGGTGATAACTCCTTTAGATTTACCTTGTCTGGGAAGCACTTCATCTGCCCTTCCATTCTGAATGATAACTTTGCTAAATAGAGTAATGGTTGGAGGTCCTTATTTTTCATCACTTTGAGTTGAATATTTCTTGCCAGTCCCTTCTTGCTTGCAAAGTTTCTTTTGAGAAATCAGCTGATAGTCTTATAGGAAGCCCTTTGCAAGTAACTTTTTTCTTGCTGGTTTTAACATTCTCTCTTTATCTTTAATCATTCGTATTTTAATTGTGAAGGGTTTTTGGTGTGATTCTATTTGTTTGGGACTCTGTGCTTCCTAAATTTGTATGTCTGTTTCCTTCACCAAATTTGGAAAGCTTTTCTTTATTATTTTTTCACACAAGTTTTCAATGTCTTTCCCTTCCTCTTCTCCTTCTGGCATCCCTACGATTCAGAAGTTGGCACATTTAAACTCATCCCCGAGGTTCCTAAGCCTTTCCTTGTTTTGTTTTGTTTTTTTTTCAATTCTTGTTTTTACTGTCTGTGCTGGTTACCTGTTTATTGCTTCCTTATGTTGCAAATTGTTGCTCTGAACCCCATTTTCCTTCCATTCACCATTGGTTTTCTGTGTATTTTTCGTTTCACTTGGCCTAGCCTCCACTTTTTCCCCTTATGTGTTTACCATACTCAAACATATCTGTCAAGTCTGTGAGCATCTTTATTACTTTCATTTTAAACTGTGTGTGTCAGGCTGGCTACCTATTCATCTGTCAGGCTGGCTGTTTTTTTGTTTTGCTTTGTTTTGTTTTGTTTTGTCATTTAGTTTGGCCACTTGATCTTGATTTGTCCCATTTTGAGTCATATTGCCCTGTTTCCTCATCTTGACAGGCTCCTTTGTGTGGTTTCTTAGGTAGAGCTATCACACCTGTTATATTGTAAGGAGTGGAGCCTTAGGTACTCATCAATATGAGGTGCCCTGTTTTATCTTATCATAGGTGCTGTATGTGGGGGAGGGACCTGAAAGGGGAATATGTCATTTGGTCAGCACTTGCCCCTTTTTTAGGCACTGCTCCAACTTCCAGTATGGGACTGGCACCTTTCTAGCTGTTGCTATGTCCGTAGTTCCCAAAATTGATGGGTCTGTGGACATTTCAGGACTGTGGGGGTCTCTAAATAAACAGACTCTTCTGTGAAGCCTATAGTTCAGTTCCTGTACCCCAAGCCCCACTGATTTTCACAGTCAGAAGAAGCAATGTGGCTTTACTTTTTTTTCCCCCAGCACCGGAACCATGAGCCACATGATCTAGTCTAGGGCCAGGAAGATTCGGTAGATGTCCCTATATGATTTCCCTTTTCACCAGCCAACTCCTGCTGCTTTCCTGCCTGCACCGCCATCTCAAGCCTCCATAATATCAACCTGCACTGGCAAAACACTCATCACACTGCTTCCTCTGTGTCCCAACTCCACCCCTCCTACCTGTTTGGATGAGTATTATTTCTTTCTATCTTTTGTTTGTCGGGCTTCTGTGCACTTCTATATTCTGGCTTCTATGTTCTGGAATTTCTGGATGTCTCTAGTTTTGAGGTAGATGTATCCACTTCTGATTGTGATGGGACATGCATCATGTCTATCTATGCCTCCATCTTGGATCTGTACATATATAGATATTGAAATATTGGTAAAATATTTAGTTTCATTCATTTCAGTGAATTACAAATCAAATATAGTGAGAAAAATACTTCAAAACTTTCATTAATATGCATATATTAATAATATTCCTCTTTCAGATGAATATTATACTATTAACTATTAGGAAAATTGAATGACTTCAATAACTATTCTTTTGTATTTAACATAAAAATTAATACATTTTTCCAAACATTTTCTACAATGGTATCTTCATTTGTATTACATTTTGTCTACTATATGTTTGCTCTAGCCTGAAGCTAGTTGCTGGCTGGGACTTGAGAGATTGCCTGTAGCCACAGATTAGAACAAATATAATTTGGATATATATAGATTAAACAAAATGTCACCTCCATTAAGACAATGTGCTAAGCAAATCAGCCAACCACTTGGGATATTATGCTATAACAAACTCATGAATCCTCTGCTTGCCTGGGTGATTTCTTCTACTTTTGAAATCACCTCAATACTTTGTCATGTAAATTAGTTGCCTATAGTATAGTTATAGGCTGCCAATTAAAACATTAAAATGTCTTATCATCTCTCTTTTCTGATAATTTTTAAATTAATGTTATTAATTCTTTTTAATGCTCAAGTGATGTAAAAATGATATTATGGCTTTTCTTCCACACAGATTGGGGAAAAATATACAAGTTCAATTTTGAGGGAAATTATTTTCACAAGATCCATAACTAGCCTTGAAAATGTACAAATTTAACACAGTATTTCAATTTTGTGGATTAAGTCTAAGAAAATAATGCATATGAGAAATCAGAAGCATAGATGGGAAAGAGTAAGTAGAAATCAATCTATATCTGAATAAGATCAACTTATAAGTTATTAATTTAAATTGCTTTCATAGTGAACAAGATTATTTTCTAATAGTATGTACTACGTTATTAGAAAACCTATTATTATAATTTATTTTTAATGAATAAACTATATGGATTTGTTCCAAAAGCTATTTTTGAAGATAATTTTGAAATTTATTTCATAACTTTTATTATGATTCTTTTTTTCAATTTTTTAATTTTGGTTTCTATGTCTTTATGTAAATACCATATTTTATAAAGTTTCTGAAAATAAAAATGTTCAATAAGTATCAAACTTTCAAGGTTCAATGTTCTTAGTAAAATTATTTAAAGATTTTAAAGTATCAATCTTGCAAAAGAATGAAGGAACATTCACAACTAATTTTCTTCAAGGTTATATATCTTTTACTCATCACTGGTTTATAGAAAACAAAAATATCTTCTAGGGGATGGATGTAATACAACAACAATAAAATAAAAAAAAAAAAGAAAAGAAGATTAGACCTGGAAAGAACTTGCAACTCCCAGGGAAAGGATGGTACAAGATAGAATGTCAGGGGCATTGAAGAGTATCTAATCTGCATGCATTTTTCAGCATTATCTTCCTTCCAGCTACAATCATAGCAGCCAAGAATGTTCCTCTTTTCCTGTCTCTAATACTTATAGAACATTCAGTGCATGCTGAGTGCTGTTTTAGGGACCATAATATTTTGTATTCTAAGTGCCTCAAGTTAACTTTGCTGAGGTGAATAAATAAATATGATTCTTTATTTAAAAAAATATATATATCTTCTAGGGCTTGGAAGTGTGCATTCAAGGTGCTGACTCATTTTGAGGAGTTGACAAGCTAACTTCAAAAATTCAAATGCTGAGATTTTATATATTTTATTTTATATATTATATAAATGTGGCTGTATAAATTTTATGCATATTTATTCATATAATGAAAATAAATATATTGTTTTAGGTTAGATCCTAGGTTGGGTAGAGCTCTTTTCTTCCCCCATATAAAAAGATACCTGGGAGAAAGATGGGCTGTTGAATGCAGAAAATATGAAAGAGAAATGCTTCCAAAAATAGTATTTTTAAAAGTAAGATATTAGAAAATACTGATGATAATAATTGGAATAATTAGAATCAGTAAGTTTTGAGCAATCAAAGCAGGAGTTTTGAAGGAAGCACAAAATTGAGGGAGATTCACAGTATAGTGAATACACAGTAAGAGGGTAATGTTGGGAAACTTTAGGGCATTTTAATCAGCAGAACACAAGACAATTGATACACACAGAATTAGAAGGACTTGTGAAGGAGGTAAAAGAATGATGAGATGAGACACTATATTAATTAACATTAAAATTCAGGAAGCACCTTCCACCTTCCAAACCTCTTGATGAGTGTTGTTGAATCATATTCAAGAATTAGAGGATAATGTGATTAAATATATTTGAGGAATACAAGCATAAATAAAATAAAGTGACCCCCCATCTCTTGAGTGCACCCCCTTTTTTTTTTTCCATCTCTCCTGCTTCTGGCTCAGTTTAGGTTCTCATCAACTTTTACCTGACCTAACCTAATGTTTTAGCAGAATTTTTACTGACAGTTTTTCTCTCTTCAAGGCACTCCACCCTTTAGCGTTCTCTCTGCTATTTTACCTTCTCTAAAACATGGACAAATCTGTTATGTTCTGGAGAGTCTTGTGTTCTATTTACCTAAACCTATTTATCCAAGTTAAAAATTGGCTCTCCAGAGTAAATGACCCTAGTGTGGTAATGGGAGCCTCTAACAAACAGAACCACACCTGAGTCATGGAAAAAAAAAGAAGGAAAAAAAAAAAAAAAAAACCTACTGTGAGGGGCCAGACTCATAGAGATTATCTCATGTGCTAAGAATGAAGACAAAAAAAGTTAAGTATGTTTGTTGGAAAGAGAGAGATAGCAGCCTTCTTTTTTTGATGAAAATTGGATAATCACTATTTGATGCTTTTAATAGTAAAACCAGCTAACATTTTTGGAAAATTATGCAGTGCCAGTTGCTATTAATTATATGTGCTATTTCAATTAATTCTAATAGCAATCTTATAAGAAAGATTCTACTATTCACCCATTTAAAAAAACAAGAAAAATGAGGCATGAAATCTAGTGTTGCATCCAGGATATAAAGCAAAATGTCTGACTCCAGAAACTGAATTATAAACTCTCAATATTTCTACATACATATTTTAGAATCAAGCCAGTTTAAAGCATGCCTTTCTTGCCCTTCCTTCCTCCTTCCCTCCTTTCTTCCATCTCATTTTCTTCCCACAACCCACAGCCAACTCTGACATCTCCAGATGGGGTACCCCTTCCTTGCCTCTTCCTTCCCCCTTCCCCCAACCCCCTTTCACCTGACCACTGAAGGCCTATTCACTGTATTCATATATTTGGTTATGTTTTTATTGTTGTTAATTTTGTTCATTATTGTCCTGTAATGGATGAGATCATATGGAATTTGTTCTTCACTGACTGTCTTATTTCACTAAGCATAATACTCTCCAGTTCCATCCATGTTGTTGCAAAGGGTACGAGTTCCTTCTTTCTTCCTACTGTATAGTATTTCATTGTGTAAATGTACCAAACTTTTTTGAACCAATCATCCACTGATGGGCACTTAGACTGTTTCCAGCACTTGGCTATTGTAGATAGTGCCGCTATGAACATAGGGGTACATAGGTTCTTATGAATTGGTGTTTCAGGATTCTTTGGGTATAATCCAAGTAGTGGAATTGCTGGATCAAAAGGCAGTTCCATTTTTAGTTTTTTAAGGAAACCCCATACTGTTTTCCACAGTGGCTGCACCAGCCTACATTCCCACCAACAGTGTATGAGGGTTCCCTTTGCCCCACATCCTCGCCAACACTTGTTGTTTGTTGATTTGCTGATGATTGCCATTCTGACGAGTGTGAGCTGGTATCTTAATGTAGTTTTAATTTGCATCTCTCTGATGACTAGCAATGTTGAGCATTCTTTCATATGCCTCTGGGCCCTTTGTATATCTTGCTCAGTGAGTTGTCTGTTCAGGTCCTTTGCCCATTTTTTAATTGGGCTGTCTGTCTCCCTGGTGTTGAGTCATGTTAGTTCTTTATATATTTTGGAGATCAGACCCTTGTCTGAGGTATCATTGGCAATTATGTTTTCCCATACAGTTGGTTCCCTTTGAATTTTGCTGATATTTTCCTTACCTGAACAGAAACTTTTCAATTTGATATAGTCCCATTTGTTGATTCATTCTTTGATTTCCTTTGCCCTTGGTGAAGTATCAGTAAACATATTTTTGCATAGGATATCCGAAAGTTTACTGCCTATATTTTTCTCCAGGACCTTTATGGTGGCACTGCTTGTCTTTAAATCCTTTATCTATTTTGAGTTTATTCTGGTGTATGGTGTAACTTGGTGGTCTAATTTTATCTTTTGGCATGTTGCTGTCCAGTTCTCCCAACACCATTTTCTGAAGAGACTGTTTTTACTCCATTTTATGTTCCTTCCCCGTTTGTCAAATATGAGTTGACCATAGAGTCCTGGGTTAATTTCTGGGCTCTCTATTCTGTTCCATTGATCTATATGTCTATTCTTATGCCAGTACCATGCTGTTTTGATGACAGTAGCCTTGTAGTATTTTTTGAAGTCCAGTATTCTGATTCCTCCTACCTTGTTCCTCTTTCTTAAGATTGCTGTGGCTATTCATGGGCATTTTTGGCTCCATATAAATATTTGAGGTATTTTTAATATTTCTGTGAAGTCTGTCATTGGTATTTTAATTGGGATTGCATTGAAAATGTAGATTGCTTTGGGTAGTATGGACATTTTAATGATGTCAATTCTTCCCATCCATGAACATGGTATACGCTTCCATTTATTTGTATCTTCACTGATTTCTTTCTTCTTTGTTCTGTTGTTTTCTGAGTACAGGTCTTTTACCTCCTTAGTTAAGTTTATTCCTAGATAATTGATTTTTCTTATTGCTATGGTAAATGGGATTTGTTTTATCGCCCCTCTTTCTGTTGTTTCATTATTGGTATACAAACATGCTTTTGATTTCTGGATATTGACTATATACCCAGTTGTTTTACTATATTTGCTTATTAGGTTGAATAAGTTTTTGGTGGAGCCTATCAGGTGTTGTATGTACACTATCATATCATCTTCAAATAATGACAGTTTGACTTGTTCCTTTCCAATTTGGATACCTCTGATTCCTTTTTCTTCTCTGATGGCTATTGCTAGAACTTCCAAGACAATGTTGAATAGAAGTGGAGAGAGAAAAAAAAAAAAAAGAAGTGGAGAAAGTGGACAGCCTTGTCTCATTCCTGATCTTAGGGGGAAAGATTTCAGTTTTTGTCCGTTAAGTATAATGTTGGCTTCAGGTTTCTCATACATGGCCTTTATGATGTTGAGGTATACTCCCTCCATTCCCATTTTGCTGAGGGATTTTGTCATAAATGGTTGCTGCACTTTATCAAATGCTTTTTCAGCATCTATTGATATGATCATATAGTTTTTATCTTTCAATTTGTTGATGTGGTGTATTACATTTATTGATTTATGAATTTTGTACCATCCTTGCATCCCTGGGATAAAATCCACTAGATCATGGTGTATGATCTTTGCAATATACTGCTGAATCCGGTTGGCCAATATTTTATTGAGAATTTTAGCATCTATGTTCATCAGAGGTATTGGCCTGTAGCTTTCTTTCTTAGTTGTGTCCTGACCTGATTTTGGATTAGAATAATATTGGCCTCATTGAAAGAGTTTGGGAATCTTCCCTCTTCCTGTATTTCTTGGTATAGGTTGAGAAGGATAGGAGTTAGTTTTACTTTAAATGTTTGGTAAAATTCACCTGTGTAGCCATCTGGTCCAGGGCTTTTGTGCTTTGGGAGATTTTGGATGACTTCTTTAATTTCACTAGTTGTTATTGGCCTATTCAGGCTTTCTGCTTCTTCTGGGTTCAGTTTTGGTAGATTATACCTTTCCAGAAATGTGTCCATTTCATCCAGGTTGTCATATTTTATTTTTGTCATATAGTTGTTTGCAGTAATTTTTACAATCTTTTGTATTTCTGAGGTATCAGTTGTGATTTCTCCTCTGTCAGTTCTGATTCTGTTTATTTGGGTCCTCTCTCTCTTTTTCTTGATGAGTGTGGATTAAGTCTTGTCAATTTTGTTTATTTTTTCAAAGAACCAGCTCCTGGACCTGTTGATTCTTCAAATTGTACTTTGAATATCTGAGTTATTTAGTTCTGCTCTGATCTTGATGATTTCCTTCCTTCTACTTGCTCTGGGCTTTGTTTGTTGTTGCTCCTCTAGTTCTTGCAGCTTTATGGTTAGATTGTTTTATTACACTTTTTGTGACCTTTTTAGGAAAGCCTCTATTGCTATAAATTTCCCTCTGAGAACTGCCTTTGCTATATCCCATAGGTTTTGGGCTGTTGTGTGTTCATTGTCATTTGTTTCCAGGAACTTTTTGATTTCATCTTTGATCTCATTGTTGACCCCTTCATTGCTTAAAAGCATGTTATTCAGTCTCCATGAGTTAGAGAATTTTTGTTTCTTTCACTTGAGATTGGTTTCTAATTTCAAGCCATTGTAATCTTAGAAGATGCTTTGTATGATTTCAATTTTCCTGTATTTGTGGAGGCTTGTCTTGTGACATACCATGTGGTCTATCTTAGAGAATGATTCATGTGCATTTGAAGAGAATGTGTATTTTGCTTCTTTGGGGTAAATGACTCTGTATACATCAGTTAGGTCCATTTCCTCTAGAGTGTTGTTCAATGCCACAACATCTTTGGGGTTTTTTCCTTTGGAAGATCTGTCCATTATTGATAGTGGGTTATTAAAATCTCCTACTATTAGTGTGTTGCTGTCTATCTTTCATAAAGTCCTGCAAGATTTTCCTTATATATTTAGGAGCTCCTACGTTGAGTGCATATATGTTTACCAGAATTATTTCTTTTTGATGTATTATTGCCTTAAGTATTATATAATGTCCTTCTTTGTCCCTTTTTATGGCATTCATTGTCAAATCCATTTTGCCTGAAATAAGTATTGGTACTCCAGATTTTTTGTTTGTTTGTTTCCATTTGCTTGATATATATTTTTCCATCCCTTCCCTCTCAATCTGTGTCAATCTTTTGTTCTGAGGTGGGTCTCTTGAAGACAGCATATATGTGGGCCATGTGGACTCATCCATTCGGCTACCCTATGCCTTTTGATTGGTGCATTTAATCCATTTACATTTAAGGTTATTATTGATTGATACTTATTCATTGCCATTTTCTCCCTTTGTATCTGTATTCCTCTTTGGCTTTCTCTGATTCTTCAGTTTATTTGTTTATTTTTAAAGCAGACACTTCAGCATTTCTTGCAATGCTGGTTTGATAGAGCTGTATTCTTTCAGTGTTTTTTTTTTTTTTGTCTGAGAAACTCATTATGTCTCCTTCTATCTTGAATGAGAGCCTTGCTGGGTAGAGTATTCTTGGTTGCAGGCCTTTGTTTACCATTACTTGAAATACTTTTTGCAATTCCCTTCTGGCTTGAATTGTTTCTGTTGAATAATTATTTGATAGCCTTATTGGAGCCCCCTTATATGTTATTTGTCATTTTTCTCTTGATGCTTTTAGTATTCTCTCTTTGTCTTTGAAATTAGCCATTTTACTAATAATAAATGAGAGGGGAGAATCAGAAAGCCTCAAGTATGAGTGAGCAGTGTAAGCCTATATATATTGTTGCTGCATCTGCCTCCATTTTCACCCTTAGTGGTCCCTGATTGGTCCAGGTGGAGTCAGGACCTGTGGGCTTTTAGTAGGAAAAAAAAAGAAAAGAAAAGAAAAGAAAAAGAAAAAGATAATAATAATAAGAAGAAAGGGTTTAGATGGCTGTTCACCCTTAATAATCCCTGATTGGTCCTAATGGAGCCAGGACCTGAGGGCTTTAGGAGAAAAAAAGAAAAGAAAAAATATATGTATATATATGTATAAAATAAGCAAAAAGGCTTTAGGTGGCTGTTCACCCTTAATGATCCCTGATTGGTCTAGTTGGAGCCAGGACCTGTGTTCTTATAGCAGAGGAAAAAAAAAATTTAAATTAAGAATAGAAAAAGAAGAAAAAAAGGAAAAAATAACAAGAAAATGAAAAAAATAATATTAATAAAGAAAGGGTTTAGGTAGCTGTTCACCCTTTATGACCTCTGATTGGTCCAGGTGGGGCCAGAACCTGTGGGTTTTAACAGGAAGAAAAGAAAAGAAAAAAAAAAAAAAGGAAGAAAGAAAAGAATAAAGAAAGGGTTTAGGTGGCTGGGGAGGGGAGGAATACATAGATTGTGGACTAAGAATGCATTGTAGCCAGAGAGTGAGTAGACTTTAAATCAAGAGTAGGAGGAGGGTCTTGGGTATTGAGGTGTCTTGATTTAGGGGAGGATTAAAAATATGTGAGAAGTAACTTTTTTTTTTTTTAAGATTTTATTTTTATTGTTTTTAGAAAGAGGGGAGGAGAGAGAGGCAGAGAGGAAGAGAGACATCAATGTATGGTTGCTTTTCACCTGCCTCCAGCCGCAGACCTGGCTGGAGACCTGGCTTGAGACCTGGCTTGCAACCTAGTTATGTTGCCCTGGCTGGGAATTGAACCTGCGACCTTTGGGTTCACAGGCCGGCGCCTTATCCACTGCGCTACCAAGAAGTAACTTTTGAAAAGGATTTGTTGGGGATTAATAGTTCATGTTGCTCTTGGTGTAACTCAGGTGCTTGAGATTAGCAAAGATCCATTTCCTGAGGCTGACTCTTTTTCTTGGTCGGGTCTCTGTAGTCTATAGTCTAGCTGGTCTTGGAGTGGCTGGGCCTATGATTGTCATAGTCAAGGCTGATTCTGAGTGTCAGCCCCCAGGTAGTCTGGGCCTTCAGTAGCCTAGCTGGGTTTTAGGGCTGCCGGTGTTCTGGGGACCGCAAGGTGTCCCCTCCAACTCCCGGTGAAGGTTCCTGCCTATGATGGGCACCTGGCACCCCTGCAGGGCAGCCTGAAACCTCACTGGTTGCTGTGATGACTGGCCCTGCCTCCACAGCTCCTGGAGGAGGCAATCCCCTTCTGCCAACACTGCCTAGCTCCCCAGGACAAGGGCCAATCCTCCAAACAGACCAGCTCTCCAAGGAGTCCTTACACCGCCTCTGTGATGCACCCCTCCCAGAGCATCTTCAGTGTGGCCTTTGTCCCCAGCAATGGGAGGGGCAGTTGCCCCAGCTACAAGTTCCCAGCTTGCAGTTTGGAGTTTCCAAGGGAGCCTGGGGGCCTGTGTGGGTGCACAGGGCTGGGTCTCCCCCCTCTCATGGGCTTCAAGCTGCTGTGGCCCAGAAGCACTGTTTTCGGCCCTCTTGCCTCCTAGGCCTGTGCACTTCCGTGCTCCCCTGCTCCTGCTTTCTGCAGGTCTCTTCTCCTCCACCTCTGACCCAGTGAGGAGCTTCCTCTCCCTGTTGCTGGAGCGAAGCTCTCACACAGTCCCTCCCCTGCAGTTCAATTCCTTGTTCCCTCCGGCATTTGCCCTTGCTGCCCACACTTCACTGTTCAGATTTCTAGTCACCAGGGAGCCTGGAGCTGCTTTAGTTAATCGCGCCCCTCTGGGTAGAGCTGCCACTGCCCAGAGCTGACCTTGGCCTGCTGGCCAGTCAGTCAGGAACCCCGTCACCTACTCTCCTGTAGGTCTCTACTGCCTCTGGGCTGTGCTCCCCTGAGTCCAGATGCTGACCACTCCAATTCTTAGGGACCTGAAGGCGTCACACGCTCCCTATCCTGTCCTCTAGCTGCTCTGGTACTCGAGAACATCAGCACTGCTCTCTACTCTGTCACCACCTTTCAATTTTCAGTATTATTGACCAATGATAAAACTTGAACTTAAAACCAAAAATCAAAATTTTAAAAACCATATTTAAAGACTTTTGCCTTGGTGATATTAACAAATGTGGATTTTTAAACTGTGTCATGAGATATGCCAACATGTAGAAGATATGACTAATAGAGTGAACTAATGCTTTCCAAATGATCAATTCATAATTATAAAATCATGCATGAGTAAAAGATCTTTTAAAGTACCAGGAAGATCCAGGAATTTTAATGTATAATCATATCAAATATTTATTAACATGGTTTTAGTTTCAGTTAAGCTTCAAAAAATGTAATTTATCACATTTTTAAGTAGTTATCAAAGAAGAATATACCCAACTATTTGAAATGACCATTAAAATACTACTATTTGTTTGAAGCTGGATTTACATTATGTAATTCAATCAAAATGCATAGTGCTACAGATTGCTAAATAAATGTGAGAATCCAACTAGCTTCAATTAAGTATGATTTGTAAACAAGAAATGCAGTTCCATCTTTGTCACTATTTGTATAGTTATTTTAAATAAAATATTATCTTGGTAATAACATCTTAGGGGTTTATTGTTATTTTCTATTAATTACAAATATTTTTAAAATTTTGGGCTCAGTGGATAGGTGCCAGCCTGAAAACCCAAAGGTCTCTGGTTTGCTTCCCAGCCAGGACGCATAATTAGGTTGCAAGCCAGGTTTCCAGCCAGAGCTGTAGCTGGAGGCAGGTGAAAGGCCACCATACATTGATGTTTCTCTTCCTCTTTCCCTTCCCCTCTCTCTGAAAATAATGAAAAAAATTCTTTAATTTTTTTTTGTTTTAATTTCTAATGAGGTAAATATCTTTGGGATTGGCTCTCAATGACTTTTAATAATGTAAACAAGTCCTAAGTTCCAAAAGTGGGAAGACAACTGTTCTGAAGTTTATGACAAAGGGAACTTAGTTGTCCCTATGGCCATTAGAGTAGGTCTTTGGTAGGTGACTTTGTGATCTGCATAAATAGCACTGGGGTGGACTGGGAGGATTGCAAAGACAGAATGAGGAAAAAATTTTTTTTTTTTACATCTCATATTGCTCAAATTAACCCTGTAGACAGATACTTTGCCATCTGATAACTAGAACTTTTAAAGCCCACCTACCGGGTAATTATTTCAGTTTTTATTTTACAATTTATGAAACTTCTTTTTATTTTTCACCATTTTTTTCTCTAAAGAAATGCAGTCCAATCATCTCTCACACACTCCACACTAACTTGCTCCTGCACCTGTTTTCTTCATCACTGACAGCCAAGCTGAGATAACCCTTGTATGTTTTCTTTTCCTGGTATGTAATTTTTACATCATTTTGCTAAATGGAAATATTTAACATCCTCTGTGATTCTATATTCTCTCTCAACTATAAGAGACCTCAATTTATTCTTCTCTCCTTTCTTCTGTATTATATTTATTTAATTATTTCTTTAGTGGGTTTTTAAACAATGTGAAAAAACAATTTTTGAAAATTTAAAATTGATTTTTCCAGACATGTAGAGAGACATTAGAAACCATTTAATTCAAGCTCTTTTATGGTGCAGATGAAAAGCCTAGAGCTAGGAGAAGTTTTGTGATTTAATCATATGACTCATAAATGAGAAAGTTGTGTTCTTGCCTGTTGTTTGCCATCTGATGCCACCTCCTCTTGCAGAATGCTTTACAACATTTCCCTTCTACATGGGCACTCCTGGGTCAGTTATGTTCTGATTTCCCTTTAGTTCAAGGCTATGCCCTTTCTCAAATTGTAGAATGGACTCAATGTTTATACCTTGCACATTAGGAAAATTATTAATGAAGTGACTAGGTTATAACTTAGGTATAATAATCTTGCAATGAATTATATAGTTCATGTATTTGCTGTTTGTTCAGTAATGCCTTCAAATTGAGTAAATGAAGTTACTGAATCAATTATCTATCACAATATTTTTCTCCAAAGATCTGTTTCATACTGAAGACAGATTAAAAAATGTCAGTATCTTTATTTTTAGGAATAGTATAAAACTAGGCTTAGTAAGTAAACCAAAAAAAGATATTCATAGAGAAGCAATTATCAAAATGGCAGGGAGAATAACACCCTTCTATTCATAAAGGGAAGGAACGAGACAAAAAACATGTATGAATGACCCATGGACATGGACAACAGTGTAGAAATTGACTGTGGAAGCGAAAGGTAGGGTGGGATAGGCAGAAGACTAATGGGGAAAACTGAGACAACTGTAATAGAATAGCAATCTATCTAATCTAAAGGGAAAATGAAATTTGGAGCAGATGGTTGAGTAGATCTGTGTTAAGAATATTAAAGGAAACAACTCAGTGCCAAAACAGGAGTTGCTGGCATTGGGAAAAGTGCTCCAATAACACCTGACTCAAGGTACAGTGTGATGGAGAATAAGGGAAAACATGCAGACAAATAATAGAAACATGGTTGGGAAAGAATGCAGATAAGGGGCAACAGACCAAAATTTGAAATTTTAAAAATTGCAAGAAAATTTTAAAATTCTTCAAGAAAAGAGAAAAAGTGCAGACAATAGATTCAACACTTGGAATTGAAGAAGGTCTGTGGGAATAGCTGGATATAGATGCTACCTAAGCTTGAGTAGCTGAACTATCAGAATCATATGATCATCAAGACCCAGTTATTGGTGATGAGGAGAGCTCACTGTCACTACCATAGTCTTTGCAGAATCGTTGTATATATAAAAAAATATCAGAGGCATGTTATTTTGGTTAACATAGCATTCTCAATATCCATCCATATTATCACAAATGGCAGCATTTCACATTATCTTATGGCTGAATAATATTCCATTGTACACTTGAAACCTGTATAATTATTTTACTAATGTCACCCCAGAAAATTTTCTTTAAAAATAAGATACATGGGTTAGTCCTATCCATCACCTTCTTTTATGCATACACAAAATGGAAAAGTATAACATGGCTCACTATCTTTTCACTGTCTCTTTGAGAAGTTTTTTGCAAAGCACTGAGTAGCAGAAGCTTTTTAGCACAAATGTTCAACTTTTTCAGGCAGGACAGAGTAGGCAGGAGCTTAGTTTAGGAAAAGACAGGGGCGGATGTGGGCATGGAAATTGGCAAGAGGCCATGGAAATGTGAATCCATGCTCTTGATTCTAGGGGAGTAAGAGATGTTTTGCTAAGAACAAGTTTTGATACGGTTTAGTAGAGAGTTATCTTAGTAAATAACACTGACTCAAATGTCCTCTCTCCACCTTCTGCCAATAAATCAGTGTCTCTGGAGTTAGTTCTAGGCCAGGGAAGAATGACTCATGATTCCTAGGATAAGTGGAGAAGGCAGAGTGAGGTAGAAAGAAAGGCAGAGAGAAAGTAAGTGAGCTAGAAGGACTGTGAATTTGTGTTAGAGCCACTGGACTTCTGGACAAGATGTTCCCACTTTAAGTCCTAGACTTTGTCATTGCTATCTTTAAGAGCCTCTATCTCCTCAACTGTAAAATGGAAAAATGGAAATTGTATCATTTTCTTGTGTGTTCCATAACAAAATAGCATGAAATGGCTGGCTCAGGACAATGAAAATTTATCATCTCATAGTTCTGGAGACTATGTCCAGGACCAAAATATCAGCAAGATTGCTTTCTTCTAAGAGTAAAACTGTTCCATGCCTTTACTAGTGGTTTTGTGTTTGTGGGAATTTTCTGGCAATCTTGTGTGTTCCTTGCCTTATACGTAGATTCATTACCTCAATAACTGCCTTTATCTTCATCTAGGGATATCCCTCTGTATGCTTCTGTGTCTAAATAGTCTCTTTTTGTAAGGGCAATAATCATTTTGGATTTAGTGCTCACCCTCCTCCATTATAACCTCATCTTAACTAATTAAACTTACAGTGACACTATTTCCAAATAAGGTCAGGTTCTGAAGTACTGTAAATAGAATTTTAACAAGTGAATTTTCAGTGGACATAATTCAGCTCATTAAAGTGTTATTAAAATTAACGTCTCAGAATTTTATAAAGATGAAATGACAGAACATACACGATAGGCTGAGCACAGCCTCAGCAACATAAAGGTCAATGAATGAGCACTTATTTGTAAAATGAAATCAAAGAACTAATTCCTTAGTGGTCTCATTGAGATTTAATATGTTGATGTGTTATAATACATTTATTAGTGTATGCACTTTTATTGTCTTAGGAATGGCAACTTTAAGAGTGGTGTATTGAATAGCAAAAACTAACCAGTCCCCTTTTCCAGCATTGATGCATCAGCAAGCAACAAGCCAGAAAGAGGAGAAGGAATAGGTTCCAGGAAGCAAGAAATAGTAGTTAAAGATCCCTGCCTGCAACAGGCTTGTGTGATAGAGCTTGAAGAACAATTCAAGCATCAAAAGTAAATCCTTATGTCCAGGACTAAACAGAAATCAGATCTAAAAGTATGAAATAGAATTGTTAAAATATAATACATACACTAATAAACATGCATATTTTGCCTACGATCTACTAACACAGGAATTTCTCTTTACTAACATGTTGCACAATAAAATTAATGCTGTGCATAAAAGACCTGATAGACATTTTCCCCAGTTTTCCTTTTAGAATTGTGTGTTTTTCATTAATGAGACAAGAACTTGAACCTCTGTGTAAATTATTCCTTAGGCCAATGCTAACTTAATTCTAAGCATGCTAAGCCATGTGCACTGCTTTCAGAAGACATATTTTAATTAAAATTATAGATTTCTATTTTAGATGGATGAACTGAAAGTACCATGTGTCTAGAAGAGTCTTTCTACTTTTATCATAGTTCTGTTGCCTAACTTGCCCAGTGTATGTTGTAATCCTTTTCCTGATGTAAAAATGTCTGCTTCTTAAGCTCCTTTATGTGATTTCTTTGATGGTAATTGTGGTCAATGCATTCCATATGCTTATTAAACAATGTTTAAAAATATTATATTTATATTTTTACATATTTTTGATTATCGGTATTTTTATATCATTGATTATCCATTTTTTACCCATTGAAAAGAGTTCATATTGTTCTGCCTTGAAAGATTTCTTTTTTAAAACTATAATGTGGTATTGCCCAAAGTGATAAAACCAAGGGAAAGTTTTTCCCCTTTAAAGCCTGTAAGAATCTTTTAATACCAAAATTCCTAGAAGTATACTTGGGACTTCTCTTTGAAGTTCCGATGAAGAGGTTCATGGTCAATGTTAAAAGTTTATTAAAACCAGTAGAGAAGGAAAACTGAAGTGAGTCAAAGTCTAACTATAGGTACAGGTAAGCGACAAGCCAGAGAATGACTTTAAATAACACACAGGAGGAAGTCACAATATCACATATAATCCTACTTTGTGCCACATAAATATAATAGAATAAATTGGCCACTGGCCAGTTCAAGTGAAAGTAAATGTTTTGGAAGAATTTTCCCATTATACAATATATATATTTTAAAGATTTTATTATTTTTCAGAGTGGGGAAGGGAGAGGAAGAGAGGGAGAAAAACATCAATGTATGATTGCCTTTCACCTGCCTCCTGCTATGGACCTGGCTGGAGACCTGGCTTGCAACCTAGTTATGTTGTCCTGGCTGGAAATCAAACCAGTGACCTTTGGGTTCACAGGCCGACACCTTATCCACTGTGCCACCAGCCAGGGGCCCTATAATATATTTTTAATAATTTTATTATATATAGCCAATAAAAATAATTTGGATTTTTGGTATTTATTTTAACATCTTTATATTAATACTACTGTGGCTGTCATTTTGATTTATTTTTCCAAATATAAGATTGGGTAGAAACTTAACACTACCACTCTTACCACCTTAAAAATATGTTGTGAAAGTCACATTTATCATATATAAATATTCACCAGTTAGGAAATTTCTATACTTCAACTGAGTTAAAATTCCTGATAAAATATCAGGTAAACTATTTCAATATTTTAAAGACACCATGTGTTTCATTAAATTTAATTTGTATAGATAATTACTATTTGGACAATTGAGATAAGTGATAATAACATATTTACTATACATATGTTTGATCTTTAAAAAAGAAAGTCAGCCCTGGCTGGTAGCACAGTGGACAAGGCACTGGCCTGGGAACCCAAAGGTTGCTGGTTTGATTCCCCAGCCAGAGCAAAATAACTGGGTTTTAAGCCAGGTCCGTAGCTGTAGGTAGGTGAACGGCAACCATACATTGATGTTTCTCTCCCTCTCTGCCTCTCTCCCTGCTTCTCTCCCTTCCTCCCTCTCTAGAAATAGTAAATAAAATCTTAAAAAAAAAAAAAAGAAAGAAAGTCCAAACTGATTTCATGGTTAGATAAAATTTATATCTGATAATTTCACCTTATATTTGTAATCCAAAAGTTACAACATTTGAACACATATAGCAATAAATAATATTTATAAGTAAGACTATCATCACAAAACTATACAATATTTTTATTTGTTTTGAATAAACAGTTTTATTTATTTCTGGGGATTTTGCTATCAGCTTCCATTTGTTTTAGCCTACACATATATTTCAGGTTATATGCAAATTGTTTCAGATTACTAAATCTAAATAACTGACACATTTATTTTTTCTCTAGTCATATTCAGCCATGGCTTCTATCAAGCTGGTCAAATCTCCTGATGTGTGAACCATTTCTGAAAGACTGGTTTTCTAAGTTATATTTCGTCTCGATCATTTCTTCATAGTCAGTGTTTCTCAATAGGTAATGCTATTGTACCCTCAGGGACATTTGATAATGTTCTAGAGAAAGTTTTTATTGTCTCTATATACCTGGGAGGGGTGAGAGTGCTACCAACATCTACTGTGTACAGGTCAGGGATGCTTGTTGAACACCCTACAATGCACAGGATATAGCCTTCTCCCCAACAAAAAATAAAGATTATCTGGCTCTGAATACATTTTAAGTGATTATAATAAGGTTGCACTGATTTAATGGTTTTTCATTTTTACCTAGATGTCCATCATCTTACTACAGATACTGATTCACATTGGTATCCTATGGGGAGCGGATCCCCAAATATTCCAATAAAAAATAAAAGCAATGCTCAAAACAATTGTCTCCACACAATATTCTAAGAGTAATATTAAGCATTCCTTGCCTTGGCTAGTGTGGCTCATTGGATTGAGTGCCAGCCTGTGAACCTAAAGGTCACTGGTTCAATTTCCTGTCCGTACACAAGTGTCCAGTCAGGACATGTGAGAGCCAAACAATTGATGTTTCTCTCCCTCTCCTTCCTTCCCTTCTCTCTCAAAATATAAATAAATAAAAATTTTAAAATACACAAATTTATTTAAAAACTAATTTCTTAAATAATAATTTTCATTCTCATTGTGCACTGTCATTTTCTTAAAAAAATTATTGTTGTTGTATTACATCCATCCCCTTTTTGCTCCCCTCTGTCCCCCTTCCCACCGACCCATTCCCCCCAAAGTCAATCCCACCTGTTGTCCATGTCCATGGTGTCATTTTTTTTGTAATCATAACTTTCAGCCCATTTTTGACTTGATTATTAATAACAATTCCCAAAATACATAACAAGAAATAGCAATAGAAATTCTTGTTCCTTTTATGGTTGTTTCAATCATTTGGTTTTATTCCAAAATTCACAGTAGTGAAAATAAAATGTATACTAGGATTTTTAAAAAGGTCTAAATAAGTATTGCATTGTATTAATAATTATAATGAAGGAGATGATGATGATAAAACTTATACTACTAATACTATTATTTCTGTAACTGACATTAATAATTAATATTAATTTTACACCTAATAAGTAGCAAGCATGTTGTGTGAATTTATACTAACACATTTAAATTTTTGAAGGTTGAAATGTCAATGTTACTCTCCTTGATTTGTAATTTATCGTAAATCTTCTCATTTCAGTCTTTCTTTCCCACTAGCCTGGAAGTAAATATTGGTTAGGTGAATACATACTTGACCAATTAATCCCATTTCAAAAATTTATAGTAATTCAAATAATCTTTTGTTTATTTTCTGTGCCACTCATTAAATTTGATGTAGAGTCCAATCTGTCTTACTCACAACTTACTCTGCTAAAACAGAGCCTGAAATATAACAGTCTCAAAAATTTTATCAAGTACACAAATGAATATTTGAACTAATAATTTTACACTTCTATTTTATTTTACCAGTAACAATATAAATGAGGCTAAAAGTTAACCATTGGACAATACAGCATTCTTCTCCCATATGCTAACTTTAAAAAATGAATTAAAAAGAATGTGTTAAACTGACTATTGTGGTTCAGTAAGTTGGGTGTCAGCCTGCAAACCAAAAGGTTGCCAGTTCAATTCCCAATCAGGGCACACTCCTGGGTTGCGAGCCAAGTCGCAGGCTCGGGAAGTATGAGAGACAACCAATAAATGGTTCTTAGGCATATTAATATTTTTCTTCCTCTCTTCCCTCATTTCTTTCCCAATAAAGAATAAATAAATAAGTAAATAATAATTAAATTTAAAAAATTATTTTTTAAAGTATAAATGTCACTCATGAAAGGCTTATCACAATTATGTAGCTTCATTCTTTTTGACAGTACAACTAATTTACCTGTCATTATATCTGTATCTATCTATTATGTATCTTTCTATCTTATCTATTTACCCATCTATTTCAACATACAGTGCTAAAATAAATGAAGGACTGTGAGTTTTTTTACCCCATTTGAAAATGTTTATTGTCATGCCAGATTTATTTTTCTGGTAAAGTAGAAGTGCCTTCAAATTTAAGAATCACCAGGTATTATAATTTATATGAAGAAGAGTCAAATGCCAATTCTCTTTGCTTGTTGAAGGGACAGATTTCTATAAACAATTTCTTCTTATTTTTCACCATCTGTGCAATGACTTTACATAATTACTTGCATATCATATCTTTGATAGGCCTTATTTCTGATAAACAGAAAATAAAATTAAGCTTTTATATGAGATCCATTACAGAGGAAGCTTGAAATAAATATAGTAGATTTAATCTTTCCCTTTCACAAACCTGACAAGGCAGCTGCTGGAAGGCTCACTTATGAATCTTTGTTTAGAATGAAATTCCAAATGATGAAGCATCAGCCTTTAATGACAAAATATGCTATATGGTCAATTGGAAAGGAAGTGTTCCCAGGCTTCTGTCTTAGATACATCAAGAATTAAAAGAATATGAGATAATTTAGAATGATAAATGATAATTTTGTGCCGCTGAATTTTAAATCAACACCTGGGTTAGGCACAGCAAGTAGAATATAAAGCCAAGCACATTCAAGGAAGATGTAGCATTTGCTTTTAATATTCATAGTTTTTAAATTGAAGCTGCACAGTATGTTCTATCACAGGTGGCACTTTAGGAAATTACATCATATGATGGCAAATCAGCAGGTGTATGACTAACAGTGTGCCCAGTGAGGTTGGACACAGGTATTACACTAATCTCTAAAAGAAAAACAGCAAAATGCATATTCAAAACTGGGGTTATAAAATACTGTAACATAATGGGAAATATCTAGAACATTATTGTTCATAACAATGTAATGTTATAAAATGTTATATAGGAAAAATGTGAAAAACCACCCTGATTAACAAAGAAAAACTATAAGCATTGATTAACACAAATGAAAATGCACAAATTGTATATATTCAGTTCTACAAATTTTGGAAATTATTTATATTAATTCATCTAACAATCAGAGGAAAGATGTTGAACATTCTCTCACTTTAGATTATTTTCTAATGTCCTTTCAGACCACTCCAAGGAAATTATTTGATTTCTGTCACTTAACAGTTTTGCAAGTTGGAGGACATACTATCAATGAAATCAAACAGTATTTGTTTTGCACCTGCTTCTCTCACTTAAAATACCCTTGTTGCAATTCATCCATCCTGCTGCAAGTGTGTTCATTTTTATGGCTGACTAGTGATTTCTGGTATGGATCTACCGCAGGGGTTTGCTGTTTGTTGTGTTTATTTTAATCCATTCTTTTGTTGATGGGCAGTTGGATTATTTCTGATTTTGAGCTCTTGTGAATTTGGTTGCTATGAATTTCTCCAAACAAGTCATTTTTATAGGCATATGTTTTATTTATCTTGGGTACATGAGTTACAGTGGAACTGATGGGATCATCATTAGCTGTATGCTTAACTTTGTAAGAAAGTGCCAACCCTCTCTTCAAAACTTTGAACTATTTGCAATTCCCTCCAGCAAAATATCAAAGTGTCAGTTTCTCTTTAACATTGTGTTTTTAAGATTTAAAAAAAAAAATAATTTCAGACTTCCATTGAGTGTAGTAAAATGGTATTTCACTGCATTATAATTGAAATTCCCTTAATAACAAATAATATTGCTGATCTTTACATGTGTATACAGGCTATCATCTCATAGATCGTTTTTGGTGATCTGTACAGGTTTTTTTACCATACATTTTAAAAATGCTTTTTTGATGTGAAATACACATAACATAAAAGTTACCGTTTAAAGTGAACAGTTCAGGGTGTTTAGTATATTCACAATGTTGTTTATCCACCAACTATCTTGCATTCTAAAACATTCTCATCACTCTAAATCAAAACCCCTTACCCATTAAGCAATTTCCCCATTCTCTACTTCCCCTAACCCCTTTAAACATCAATCTGTGTTTTGTCTGTATAGATTTATCAATTCTGGATATTTATCCAGAATTCATATATAATAAATGACCTTTCAGGTATTTTTTTTCAATTAACACAAAGTTTGGGATATTTTTCCATGTAGTGTCATGTGTCATTACTTCATTTATTTTTATAAGTAAATACTATTCTGTTGAATGTATATCTAGCAGTTTATTTATTCATTTATCTGTTTTGGACAAGATTATTTCTACCTTTTGGCTACTGTGAATGGTGCTGCTAAGAACATGTGTAAACATGCATTTATATTAAGTACTTGTTTTCAATTCTGTTGGGTCTATATATAAAAATGGAATTATTGGGTTACAAGGTAATTTTATGTTTAGCTGTTTTTGATGTGCTTTTTAATTGTTGATTTATAGAAATTATTTATATAGTGGAATATAACTGTTTGATCAATAAGCTGCAAATATGTTTCTAGTCTGTGGCTTTGATAAATACAACTTAACTTTTGAGCTCTAAGAAAGTTCATTTTATTATTTTAATGACTAAAAAAAAAATTTTTTTAAGTAAATGTTTTACAAAGCCCATTGTATTGCAGTGGTAAAGGCACAGGTGTCAGGATGCTGGAGTAAAGTGGTAACAAGTTTTTTATCATAAGTACAGAGGAAGTGATGGTATGGTATCTTCTCTTTTGCTCCAGGGGAGTTTTCTTTTCAAAGCAATCCTCAAGCGTGGTTTGGTGTGCTACTCTTGTAAGCTTGGATTTAGTCCTTGTCCTTTAATTGCCCCTCCCCAACTCTGAATTATATAATTTATTTCTTATAAACTCTATTCTATATAACTCTGATAAACTATGTTTCCTAAAGTAAGAACTTTGACTAATATGCCAATTCCAGACTTAATTTATATTGTCAGTTTTATAGGTAAAGTCTATTATCAATTATTAGATTATTTTTTATATTGCTGATTATTGAAAATAGCCATATTTTCATATTTTTCATATTTTATGAGGCTATTCTATTTATTGTTTTTTAAAAGATTTTGTTTATTATTTTCAGAGAGAGGGGAAGGGAGAGAGGCAGAGAGGGAGAAAGAGATATCAATGTATGGTTGCCTTTCACCTGCCTCCACCTACAGACCTGGCTGGAAACTTGGCTTGTAACCTGGTTATGTTGCCCTGGCTGGGAATCGAACCAGCAACCTTTGGGTTCTCAGGCCAGTGCCTTATCCACTGTGCCACCAGCCACAGCATGCTATTTATTGTTTTACAACTTTCATGTTCTTTGTCCATTTTTATAAAAAGATTTCTTCATAGTTTAAAAAAATAGTTTATAAATATATTTATTTTTAAAAGTTGTTAATTCTTATGACCCACATCAACTTACTAACACTGCAGTTTGGTCAGAAACAGGAAAAGGTCCACATTTCAAGTTACTTTTATTCCTTAGGAAAACCTGACTGGAATTGTCTTCTCCAAGGTGGTGATCCCTCATTACCTTATCCAAGTTAGACAAGTGTTAGATTTTACAAGTGTGGCATCTATTCAGGACCAGCAAGTAATTTTCAGAGCCAAGTGAAAAATGAGAATATAGAGCCCCTTATTAGAAAATTATTAATAATTTCAGAAGGTAACAACAGGATAACACTAAACCAAGAGCCAATCTTCTAAGCATGGAATCCTGTACCTTAATATGAGTTATGTACTAATAAAGCTAGTGCTGCTTGTTCTTCACAATATGTGCCAGAAGTTGTCATTATAATTATTCTTATAATAATTACTGTAGTTTTTATTAAATTTGTTTTCTAGCAGATGGCAAACTTCATAAAGGTAAGCACCATGAGAGCTTATTTCTTGTTTTACCCAGTATTCAACACAATGTCTGAAATAGTAAGTAGAAAATCAAATCAGGGATGTAAATTACAGCATAGGAAATATAATTAATAATATTCTAATACTTATGTATGGAGCCAGGTGGGTACTTAAAATATTGGGGGGCACTGCAAAGTACATAATTGTCTAATAATTATGCTGTATACCTGAAACTAATACAGAAAAATACAGAATGTAAACTATAATTTAAAAATGAAAAGGAGTAAAAAAGAAAAGAATCAATTCTGGTTGAGTACGTGGAAAAAACAATAAATAGATCAACTGTTCTTTATGTTATGGTTTTAGCATTTTATTTATAATTAAAACTGTAGTGAAAGAAACAAGAGTTGTACCTTTGAAACAAAGAGGAAAACTTTACAATAAGAGCTTCTCTTGCTTTATGGGGTTCACAGAACTCAAGTTCTATATCTTTGTGTATTTAGATATTATTATACCTTGCCAAGGTTGTCAGTCAAAGTGGAAAGAATCTTTGACGAGGGTCTCTTAACCAGATTTTCACTTGATTAATTTCAGTTAATTCCCTGATGTTCAAGACCACCCACAGTTGACCAATGAATAATCTTATAGAGAATTAATGTACATTGACTCCACTGGTCCTCAGTACATTAGCGAGGAGAGAAGGGGTGCAATAGAGAACAGATAGGTATTACCTTTAATGCCACCACCGTAGGTATGCTTTATTCATAGTAGCCACTAAAATACATTTAATAATTCAAATTGAGACACTTGTGATAAAATATTTTAATATTCACATTAAACTTTCTCATAATTTCCTTAAATACAATGCAAAATATTATTTATCAGGAATAATAAATTCTTAGTTATAATTCCTTCTTAGCTAAAATATTTCTTTATCTTTGAAGACACCTATGTTTACCTTTAGTCTATCTATTGCAGTTTTATTGAGCTCCCTTACAGAAAAATAACTCAATACTGCCCTTGTTATGTTTGCATATTGTAATACATTTTCTATCATTAAATATTTCTTTGCAACTTTTTTTTTTTAAATGTCTCTAAAACCTCAAAGGCATTTCCTATCTGAGCTTATTTTCTTTCATTTGTAACTTCTAGGATCTATCCTCTGGAATATTTCTTTATCCCCCATTTTCTCAAACTTTGCCTTTCCCTAAATCACCCTGAACTAAAGAAATTAAAGAAGTATTTATTTTTCATTCAATTTCAGTTTTATCGTTCATTCAAATAAATATAAAGACAAAACAAAATAGGTAACATTCATATTCTGTATATTATTTGCATCTCAAATATTTATAAATGTTTATATTTTAGAAATTTAATGAGTCAAAAATACTTTATTAAAACATATAATACCTTCTATATGAGTAAAAACAGTGTTTTTAAAAAAGTACTCAACATTTACAGAACAGAAAGTACAAAGTTTGGGGAACATTGCATAACAAAAGCAGATTAACAGCCTGTGCCTTCCTGAAGGGAAGAGCTGCAGAAGAAGCCTGCTACCAGGGGCAAGTTGTGTATGTGACTATGAGAACATGCCCCTACAGAGTGACTTAGCAGACTAGTTTATAACATAGCTAGGACAAGCTCATCCAGTATCTGTGTGAGCTGTGGAGGCTGGATGCCCATTCTGGATGCCTGTGTCTAATTGGGAACTCTTGCCCTGACTAAAGATGGCAGGAGAAAAGAGGGTCAAAGACACTGGGGAGCTGACAAAGTGGTGGGCACAAACACACCATTCTAGGAAAAGCCAAATGTTTGGCCTCACAGAAAGTTCTGAGCCGAGCCTTCAAAATTGGATGCACTGAGAAACTGGAGGTCAGTAGTGGATCTGCCTGTAGTTCTTTCAATGGGTCTGTCTGTATCACAGGAGGTCTGAAGGCCTATTGGAAACATCTTCAGCACTTCTCTCACACAAAAGGTAGCAGCAGAGCTGGTGGCACAGCAAAGGGAACTGCCTGGACAAGCACATAGACACAGTGGTGAGCTGATGGCTGAAGTAAAGACAGCTCCAGGGGAAAGAAAGAAATGTTGTGAGAATAAATCAGCCCAGGGCACATAGACTCATGAGAGATGCTTGGAGCTCAGTTGTGTCCAGGAATGCTGAGCTGCAGACTTCTGCACTTCTGAAGGGCATTGATCTCTTAGTATAGGATTTTGGAGCTTGGTGCAAGATCTGTTTTTTCCTCAGGACTTTTGTCATTTGCACATTCTGAGCTTATGGCCCTGAACCCCACATGGACTGGATCGTTTGTGGGACTAGGAGATGTGAGACCCCCCTGGGGCCTAGACCTCACAGGGATGGCAGCCTACAGCTGAAAGCAGGGTCCCATGCAGGGACACATGCTTCCTTAGGTTCCACCATCTGAAACACCATGATCCAGTGCAGCACAGTACACATTTTCCTGAACTGTTACATGGAGACTGAGAATAATGCACCCCAGATCCCAAAGGAGAGGACTGCTACAAGATGGCAACTCTGAAATCCATGAGTGCACATTTCCAGAGAGGATGGACAACTACTTGAGTGACTGGCTTATGGACAGATAAGGAAACAGGGAACTTTTGGACGTGATTTTGGAATGTAGCCCTTTGACGAAGTTCTGGGTCTTGTGAGAGATAAAGGGCCTGAGCAGAAGTCCCCATATAGTTGGAAACCTGTTAATAAAAACTTGTTTCCTTCAACACAAATCCTAAGTCATATAAAAAGTCACCAAGTGACTAACACCCAGTTTGAATGATTACAAAATCACATTCATATATTAGGGAAATTAAGCAAATATTAGTATTTTCTTGGTGTCTATTTTTCCTAAACAATAAAAAACAGCTAGCTTGCAGCATGAAGCCTTTTGTTTACACAGAACAAACAGAGCACATCTTCCTCTCCTTATATTCCACTCTTAACTTGGCTTCATGGAAAAATCCTACTACTGAGTTAAAAACAATTTCACTATTTTCCTTTGGAAAATAGGTTAGTAACCTACCCAAGACATCTTGAAATTCAGGCTTCCATCGTATAAACTGTCTCTTACCTGCTAGATAAAGTTGATTTTGACCAGTGTAGGCAGGTGATAGAGTACAATTTCAGTGCTGTTCCTTTCAGAGGCAATGGGAAGTAGGGAAAAGAGAGCAGTGCTCTCCCTTCATTGCTAATTGAAATGAAAAAGAAGGCTTCCTTTCTCCACTTCAAATGACACCATCTTCAGGCTGCTGAATAAATCCATTATTGTTGACATTCAATGGAAGTGGAATTCAATTCCATACTATCAAGAGGGAGTCAAGGACATTGTAATTGATACTCAGAATAACAAGGTAACCTATTTTCACAAGAAAGGTCATGAGAATGGCAAAAAGAGCTTGAAAAATAGTCTGAGATACTGAAAATAGTGGCCACACAATCAGAGGTAGTATCCTGCTGTTTTTTTTTTGTTGTTGTTGTTGTTTTTCTTCTCAGTAACAAGTCTTAGCTATATTACAGTTCAAATTCTATGCTAATAAATATCATATCTTAGTAAGGACTAAGAAAACACATCCTTACATTTTTTTCTGAAAGTGAAGTAGACCCATTTACAATAGCCCAGAATATAAATTACTTTGTATTATATTTAAAAATCCATGCTATATTAAACAAATAAAAAGTATATAGATACATAAAAATTGAATGTGTACAACAGTGAATGCAACCCACAAATTCATTTAGATACTTGTCATGATATTATAAGTTTATCATTTTTCTAAACCTAAATCTGAAAAATACATAGGGTATAAAGAGAAAATTTAGAATATTTGAGAGGGAAATAAAATCTAAAATCAATGAATATCTTTCCCTGAATATATTTATTTGTGTATGCAATGCTATGGTGAGAAAAACAACATGTTGAGAATAAAATGATACTTAATTGAAGTTAAATCAATTTAGTTTGTTTTGATAAGTGGAGTTTCCTTTACTTTGACAAATTTAGGACTTTAAAGGGCTTAAGAGAGAGACGAAAGCAAGGAAGATTGGTCAACACCATTTAGTTATCATCTCAGATCTTTCTTCCTTCATTGAGACTTCAGTGACTCTATGAGACAAAAACAGAATCTCCTCCAAATTCTTTGGAATTTGATTTCCAGGTCTTTTGTGTAGCTAAATGTAGGGCACTATAGTTGTTGAGGCTCCTTCAATGAAAGACTGATGTCAAACTTAATTATCTCTACCTAAAAGCAACTTTGTAAAATGCATATTTATCACAGCAATTTGCTGGAAGTAGTAACACTATCTATACAGTAACCTGAAACTATTAAATGCATACTCACTGTAAACATAGTTCAAGGAATTAATTATTCATCTTAGAGAAAACAAAATATATTTTTCAAATAGAAATATCTGACTTGGCATAGACGAGAGCAAAACAAATATTGGCTATTTCCAAATAAAACATTAGTTGTGTTTCAAAAGAGACATCAGTTTATTCACTGAAATCTAGTCTATGTTGTCCTGTGTAAATCCCCTTTATAATCTTGACCCTTTTATTTTTTTCTTCTGCTTTTGTACACCACTTCACTAATCCCAATATAATCTTATCTATCTGATACCTTTATCTATCCTATTCTCTATTTATTTGTTTCATGGTAAGCTTGTCAAATCTTATGAACTCAAATACAGTTATCTTTAGAAAATTTACAAATCTTTATGTTATCTCTAACCATTTTCTGAAATCCAGTCCCAGACTCTGAATTGCCTGCTGGGCATATACTCTCACCAGCTCATCAGACTGTTTGGTCCACACTGAACTCATTTCTATACTTCTAAACTATTTCATCCAATTCTTTTATCTCTGCACTGATTGACCTAACCCTTATATCAACCATGTTTAAATAGTCAGTGTTAACTTTGACTCTAAGTGTTTTCTTATCCCCATGACCATTTATGGCCTAAACATTAATCATATATCCTCAGCATCTTTGGTGTTTAATTTTTACAACTTCACTGATAATGTTGCATATCACTTCTTCATAATTTCCCTTAAACTCCCCTGTTTTTCAGTGATATAACTTATAAACAAATCCTGCTTATTTTTCTCTTTTTAGTCAAAACAACTTTGTACTTAACCAACATTTAGTTGCCCTTGATTCTTGCTTTCTGATCAGATTGTTCCCTTTCTTAAACACAAGTTCAAATTCTTAGACATTAGTCAATGTAACTGGTTTGTCTTCCCAACTTCATTTCTTACCTGTCCCTTTCAAACACTCTTCCCATAAGAGAAGAATTATAATGCACTCATTACTGGGACCTTTGTGCTCATTTTCATAATATTATAAAATAATAAAGGAAAATAAAGTTTTCTCCAGCTTCACATTTCTGCATTCCCATTCCTTTAATCCTGTAATTGTTACCTCCTCCACAATACTTTATCTACCTTGAAGTTAAAAACTATTCAAAATTTATCTTTGAATCCCCAGCACCTTCCAAAATCTCTCATATATCCTAACCATTCAAAAAATGTTTAATGGACTTCCAGCCAAGATGGTGGCATAGGTAGACTCCCTGCATCTCCCATTACAACTAAGAAAGACTACATCTACTCAAAACAATAAAAAATGATAAAAAGATCCAGGAAATCAACCTGAAGGGAAGGGAAAGTCCAACAAAGAAATAAAGAAGAAATACCCAAACAGGTAGGAGAGGTTAAGCCATGGAGAAGAGGGCAGGGCATGTCAGTGCCAGTAGCAGCAGTGGTGAGTGGCACCAGAGGTGGGCAACACCAGCAGCACCTGCAGTGGCAATTGCCTGAAAACCAGTGGGGTCGGGAGCAGTGGAAGAAACTGCACATCTCTGAGTAAAGTCTGTTTGTTTAGTGGAAAAGAGGTGAGTGCTGAGCAAGCAGAATTGTTCCCTTTTAAACCCACACCCACATACAGTGCCCAAATATGGTGCAAAAGGTCACCCCTGCACTGGTGAATACTTATGGCTCTGCCTCTTACAACCTAACAAGTGTGACAACTATACCTAAGACAAAGAGGCAAACACAGTAGACTGTCAAATTCAGGAGACAGAGAAATAGGGCTCAAAAACAGGAAAAGATCAAGATTCCAGTGGGAGAACGAAGTGAAGAGGAGATAGCCAAACTAACAGAAGCACAATTCAAAACACTGGTGATAAAGATGCCCACAGACTTAAAAGACATGCTTGAGTATGGCAAACATAGAAGGGAAGAAGCAAAGACTATGCTAAGTGAAACAAAGGAAAATCCACATGAAATCAAAGACAAAGGGAAGGAAACCAAGGTTCAAATCAATTATTTGGAGCATAAGGAAGAAATAGTCAACTAGTACATAAAGAAGAAAGAAGACTTAAAAAAAAAAAAAAATGAGAAGAGGCTTAGGAACCTCTGGGACAACTTTAAATGTACCAATGTTGGAATCATAGGGATGCCAGAGGAGAAGAGGAAGAACAAGAAATTGAAAACTTTGGTGAAAAAAATAATGAAGGGAAACATCCGTTATTTGGTGAAGGAAATAGACATGCAAGTTCGGGAAGCACAGGGAGTCCTGAACAAGCTGCATCCAAAGAGAACCACATCAAAACACATCATAATTAAAATGCCAAAGGTTAAAGATAAAGAGAAAATCTTAAAAGCAGCAAAAGAAGAAAGTTGCCTATAAAAGGGTGCCTATTAGATGTTCAGCTGATTTCTCAAAAGAAATTTTGAAGGCAAGAAAGACTAGTAAGAAGTATTTAAAGTGATGGAAAGCAAGGACCTACAACCAAGGTTATTCTAAGCAGCAAAGTTACCATTTAGAATGTAAGGGCAGATAAAGTGCTTCCCAGACAAGGTGAAGCTAAAGAAGTTCATCACCACCAAGCCATTATATGAAATGTTAAAGGGAATTATTTAAGAAAAGATATATTCAAAACTATGAACATTAAAATGTTCACAAAGTCATAACTATCAACAGAATGTAAAAAATAGATACAAACAAACTAAGCAAACAACCAGAAGATGAACAGAATCATAGGTGTGTGGATCATTGAGAGGGTTGTTAGCTAGGAGGACAAAATGGGGAAATGGTACAGAGATTAAGAAGCATAATTGGTAGGCTAAAATTGACAAGGGGATGTTAAGAATAGTATAGGAAAGGGTGAAACCAAGTAACTTATATGAATCACTCATGGACATGAACTAAGTGGGATGGGATTGTGAATAGTAGGGGTAACTGAGCAGAGGGAGTAAAAGAAAAAGAAATTTGGACAATTGTAACTGCATAATAAGTAAAATATACAACAATAGAAAGGTTTGTTGAAAATAATTCCTCTGATATAATTTCTTCATCTAAATTTATTTTAAAATGGAATGTACTTTGTTATATTTAATATATTTTTCTTAGAATATATTTACTTATGCATTGGTCTTCTCTCTCCAACTAGAAAATAAAGTCTTTGTTGGAAAGATTTTTTTTATTCCCAATGACCCAGAATAGATTAGCTCACATAATAATAAAATCAAACAAAATTTTAAATAAAATATTTTTGTGGTTTTTTAAAGGAAATTTACTTAAAGTTAGTTGCTTTATAGAGTTAGGCACTAAATATATTTCATCATTTCTAGTGACAATTTAGCTATGTAATGTTTTATATATGTATATGTTTTATAAACATATATATGTTTTATATATGTGTGCATATATACATATGTACATAGACTAAAAAGTAACTTAATAATTCTAATACCTAAATAAAATATATAAAGGAATTTTTTTTTTGCAATGGTTTTAAGTAGGAACAGTGAAATCAATTAAAATGAAATGACAAAAATTGTTGTACAGAGTCTGATAGGAACTTCTCCCTCTCTTAAGGTTCACTAGTATATTAAGCACAAGTACTTTATTATGTTGGTAATAATTTTAAAATATTTCTCTTTCACTTGCCTTGATCATTAAACAACTATTGTACTCATCTTCATTTGACATGGTTTGACATGTAGTGGCTCACCACTCCAATAAAATGAAAATAATGGAGGATTAGAAATTGTGAGACCCAGGAATCACCATGTATCATGCTTAATTATATTTATAGCACCGTGTATATACGAAGAAAATGATTAATAACTATGTGTTGAGCAAATCTAAGTTCTTTAACAAATATGTCAAAGTACACATGCTTCATAATTTCATTGCATGATAATCCAAAAAAACTAAACTAAAACTGTTGATTTTTGTTAGTTATTTTTTTAGTGTTTACACTATTACAGTTGTCTCTAATTTTCCCCACCTTTGCCCACCTCTCCCCTATTCTCAGGCCATCACCACACTGCCTATGCCTATGAGTCACGCACATATATTCTTTGGCTAATACCTTCTTTTATCCAGCACCCTCTCCTTGTCCCACCGACAACTGTCAATCTGTTCTATGTAATAATGTCTCTGTTTCTATTTTGTTCATTAGCTTATTTTTTACATTAGATTTCACATATAAGTGAGATCACATGGTATTTGTATTTCACTGAAAAGACTGCCATAGCTGCATTACACAAACTTGCATCTCCTTTGAACTCTAAGTACTCTATCCAATTGCCAAGAGAGAGTTGTATAGCCTTTTTTATTATCCTTGTAAATGCAGCCAGAAACAATGATGTGATGGGCACATCCAATAAAAATAATACATAAGTAAGTTTACAGCAGAGCTCTTTCAGGGAACCTTAAAAAGATCAGGCAACCTGAAAAAGATGAGGCAATTGGACCATCACATGGCAGCTAGTTGCAGGCTAGTACTAAAGTCTTATGATAAGGTAGGCATTCCCACATCAATGTTTGGTTGCCTTTCACATAACCAGGTTGCAAGCCACGTCTTCAGCCAGGTCTGTAGCTGGAGGCAGGTGAAAGGAAACCTTACGTTGATGTCTCTCTCCTTCTCTGCCTCTCCCCCTTACCCCCTCTCTGAAAAAATAATAAATGAAATCTTAAAATAAAAAAGAAGAGGTAAACAGCTGAACAAAAACTAGTCCTAACCATCTGCTTGTTGTGTCGCCTTAGATATTTTATAAGCTTATGTGGGCTTCAGTTTCTTTCCTGGTTAAAATAGAAATTTATAATATTATTATAAGCCTTAAATTTGACTACTTAATGAGGCACCCAGCATGGTGAGTGGTACCTCATGAAAATAACATTTCAATCCTTTATCACACATCTTCTCTGACATAGAGCTACTGACTAGTCCTGGGGGTCATTGGCTTCACAGGGCATTTGGCCCCATAGGGTCTAAGTTGTTGATATTATACCATGATTCACCCAACATACACCTGCATTTTCCTAGGCTCCCCTATGAAAGTTTACTGGTGTAGAAATGGGAGAATATTAAGACGTGGCATGATATTAGAGCAAACTGTTCAAGTTCTCAGTAAAATATAGGGCTGAAATCATACATAAAAGGCATGAGCAGGGAACAGCGCTTATCTTGAACAATAAAAAATATAAATAAGTAAACATATCATGAGATTAAAACTAGATAGAAACACTTTTGCTATGTTGTCATTTCATTAATAGGCAGGAACTGAGTTCTCTGACATGCATGAAGGATAATGTGGACATAACAGAGAGACAGAGTGAAAGTCCCTGAAACAGATTTAAGGGTCATAGGACTAGACAGTAACCTGGAAGCATGTCTACTAGCCCAGGACATGAAGCCAAAGGATATGATGCTTTGCCCCAGAGTTGTGGATTGTAACGTGAAGCAGACACAAAAGAGAGTTATCTCATGCTCTAGAGGACACCACACGACCACCTTAAAGCCATGATTGTTCTACTTTGTGACAGAATCTATAGCTCAGTGTCTTTGCTATGGAATTGAAAGAACTATTTTGGCTTATTTCCTTCCAATGTGAACAATCTGGGGAATTTTTGCTGCACAACTCCAGCTCATACTCTTGCTTTTAAAAAATACATGCATTCCTTTTAAATGAGTAAATGGAGGAAATGAGACGGATTACTGACCTCAAATGAAATATACATAATATCATATTCATACAGCTTGGAACCCTCAGTTTTATCAAATGACATAATTACCCATGGAGATAAAAAATCAAAATCTCTTTCCACCAGAATTTGATAATGCACTGACTAATTGCTTAAATTTTTCTTTTCTTTATGTAGATAAAAATAAGAAAGTATAAATCTTAAAATATGAAGTTATCAATCAGCTGACAAAATACAGATAAGCTAGTTAGTGAAAGACAAATATTATGTGATCTCACTTATAAGTGTAATCTAATGAACAAAATAAACTAAAATGAGAAAAACAGAACCAGAGGCATAGAATCATGGAAGACTGACAGCTATAAAAGGAGAGGGGTTTATGGGGACTGACTGAAACAAGGTGAAGGGGTTAGTTAGAGAACATAAAAGAAGGACCTAAGGACAAGGAAAAAAGTGTGGAGATTGACTATGGAAGTGGGTGTGGATTTGAGGGGGCAAAGGGGGGAAAACTGAGACAACTGTAATGGCATAAATAATTTAAAAATATATAAATATGGGAGTTTCAAAAACTCATTATTTTCCATTGAAAGAGTTTACCTTACTGTAAGAATTATTTTATTGAGCTGTTTTAGAAATGTTTTTGAGGAACTCATTTTTAATACCTTTTCATTGTGGTAATCAAGGGGCCCTAAATCACAATTTCATGGTCATGGAAAAACATTTAACTTTGGGTGATGGGCACACAATGCAACATAAAGATAATGTATCATGGAATTGCACACTTGAAGCCTGCATAATTTTATTAACCAACATCACCTTAATGTGTTTAATTAAAAACACAATTCAATTATGATTAAAATATTTGAAATAGTACACTAATTTAGAAGTACTTTTTCCTCTTCCTTCTACTTACTTCACAAGATGGTGAAAGTAGTTTATACAGGGAAGAACAAAGGCACACAATGAGTGTGTACTATCTCTCTCTCATTTTAAACAAAATTGTTTTCTTTATTTAAATATAAACTAACAGAGAAAGTTTTGCTCAAATATGTTGCAGCAAATTCTCTTAAATGAGTATAAGATAATATGATTTTATTTCTGCTACATTAACAGCTTTAGGGATTAATATTGCTGAAATTTATCAAATTGCCCAGTTTATAAATTTTTTAAAAGATTTTATTTATTATTTTCAGAGAAAGGGGAAGGGAGAGAGGCAGAGAGGAGAGAGAAGCATCAATGTATGGTCACCTTTCACCTGCCTCCAGCTACAGACTTGGCTGGAGACCTGGCTTGCAACCTGGTTATGTGCCTTGGCTGGGGAATCGAACCAGCAACTTTTGGGTTTGCAGGCCAGTGCCTTATCCACTGTGCCACCAACCAGGGCCCTGAATTTTTTTATTACCCTGATAAAGATGCAAAGAAATCGGTCTGTTTTATTTTAATGTTGAGATCTATGATAGCATGAGGTCTCACCTCAATGTCTTTAATGTGTTCTTTTTCTGTCTCATTTTACATTCTGACCCATGACTTGTTTTATTACTTCTCTTCCTTCAAGATTCAGTACACCTGCTGCTTCTTCCTATAATATTCCTTATTGTTTTACAAGTACCATACCCTGTTTTTAAGCATTCTGTTTTCATCTGTATCATAGCATTCAATCCATTCTATCACTGACCTCTAACTTTATTATCACTTCATTTACTAATTATGATAGATTTAATGTATAAAATGTCTTTCTGTTAAGGTTTTCTATTCAAACAATTCAATATTTATTGAATGGACATTTAATAATCAATAAGCACATCAATAATTAATAAATTATAACTAATAAGAAATCTAATTCCATTTCCAAGATATGATACTTTTCATCCCGTTGCAGAAAGGCTTTAGTTTCATTCATTCATTCTTTATTATAGATGTGAATAGGATTAATTCCTCCAGTCAACACTGGCATTAAATCTTCAGTATGTTTTCCAGTTGAAGTTCCTGTGATACCACAAACAATTTCCCCTTCAGAAGCTCTTTATAAATGACTCCAGTTCAGGGAATGATTAAAATATTTTTGTTTCTGCCTTAAATTTACGTTAGGAAAGAAGATGACCAATGGGAGAAAGGCATTTTAGATTAACCTAGAGAAAAGAGGTTTTTACAGTAGGAACAATGTTAGAATGATTTTCCTCTCTTTCTTTTGAAACTATATGGTATTGTTGAGCTGCTAGTAACAAAGTTGGTGGAAAATCATAGTTTTATGTATCAGAAAAATAGTTCTGATTCTGGGCAATATAAGGAATAATATAATTAAACCTCATGTTAAAATTTGGAAAGTGGGCAAAAGAATCAGATTAATTGACCAATTTATACATCTTCCAGAGAAAATAACATTATGTAGATCTTTCATTAATTTTTATAAATTATTATACTTTTATTACTCCACCTTAACTTTGTTGTTGTTAATGGCTTGTCTATACTTAATCATGAATGTTGGTCTAACTACTTCAAGTGCAATTCTGCCTGCAAGCAAGTTGAGTGAGACCTTGTGAACTCTTAGATTTCCACTTTTCATCATTATGATGCTGGAGGGGTCTTCAAAATTATCTTTAATAATTATAGACTTACAGACTTTGATAATAGATCTGAGATTTAATTTTGTCAGTTTAAGGGCCATGATTTAGGTGAAGCAATTATTCTTATTGTATAGTACTATACCTTTTCATGATACTACATAAATAACAATAATGAGGATAATAGATATATCTCTCTAGATTAAACAAGACAACTATTGAATGTTCAATTACAAGCAAAGTAATAATAAGGAAATCATAAGATAATTAAACATTTTAAAGGATTAGCTATTGTAATAAGTGCATAGTTAAGCTGATTTAATATTTGTTCCCTACGGATATATTTCCATAAACTATGGCCTGGAATAATATTTGCTATTAAAGATGGTATCTGGTAATTTAAGTTAATAAGTATTAGGAGATTTAAAGTTGCATAGTTATCTAAAGATGCAAAATATTTAATTAAAAAGTTTTCACTGAAACACCATTGCAGAATTTAAAATGGCACTAAGTTTTGGGTTTAGGAGCAAAGACTTTTAAAAACATCTGGAGATGCTGAAATAACCTGCATTCATTTATGTTATTTAGGTTGTAAAATCATATTCAATCTTGACCCACTCAGGAAATCTAACATAAACGTCCTGCTGATTTTGACAGTCATACAGCAAAAACACCCTCTAATGAGCATTTAATAGTCACCAAAAGTTTTACATTAAGTACAAAGCCCTTTTGATTACTTATTCCACTAATTTAAAGTAAATGCTTTTACAGATGGCATCTGTTAGGCCGCAGAACGTGTGCTGCATTCATATGTAGTCACTGCAAATAGATTCCAGCTTTAGTAGAAAGATTGTACCAAAAAGATCAAACATGAAACACTGAGTAAACATTTACCAGTGATATATTTTCTTCAAAGCTCTTCACAAATACTTATCCAATAAGAGAGTACAATGCTTTGGGTCTGAGCAGTAATTGAGAAAGACCTTGGCAAATTAACACCTATAACAAAATGAACCAGACAAAGAGAGTGAACTCTTCATTTTACCTCTAATATTCCTAAGTGTAGAAGCATATACTATTATATTTCAGTCTCCTTCAAATTGTATTATATTACACATAAAAAATGCCATGAAATGCTTTCAGATGGTAGGGGTGATCAGGAAAATAATAACATATTAGAAAACAAAAGAAAGCCAAAGATTGCCTGGCTGGCTGATAAATAAATAATGTCCTTTTTTTAAATTAATACAAATAGTATAGTTATTAATCTATTCTGATGTCAAACATCACTATAATAAAGGGTAATATAAACAAATAGAATTACATAACTGAACATTATACATAAGAAATATAATACAATCAGAAAACATTAAATTAATCCATTTTGACCAGTGTCTAACTAATTCATTTTTCAATGCTTTGGAAAGCCCAGAGAAAACAATACAGTATAGTAGAATCCCAAATGATGCCCCTGTAAACTAAAGGTAAAACCATATTCCACACTTGCTAATAGCACAAGGAGCTTCTGCTTTACAAAGTAAGAATACCAGCCATTGTGATATCTAAGTGACTCAATAATTTTTAAATTTGGGTCCTTAAAAATATTCATGAAACACCAGGAGATGATAAAGTTATAATATTGGTTGGGTCCCACCACTTAAGTTTCACGTTTACTATGATGATGAAAATTGAATGATATAATACATTTATTTGAAGACTTTAACCTTTCATTTGCTAATATACTAAAAAATATAGCTCAAAAACCATACTATAAAGTACATGTATCAGAATTTGTCAAGCTTAGTACTATTGTATTTTGGGCTGCATCATTTTTGTTGTAGATGGTTGTTATATACTTTATATGATGTTTAGGATTATCCCTTGCTTCTATCCCACTAAATGACAGTGGTATTTCCCACCCTCAGTAGGGACAATCAACAAATGTCCGCAGACATTGTCAACTGTCCCCAAGGATACAAAGCAGCCCCCAGTTGAAAACCAGTGAAATAAATGAATCTAGCTAAAATATTAAAACAATCACTTGACTATATTTATATCTTAGTTAACAAGCAATCTACTAGAAATAACTGAGATTTCTACTTTTTTGTTCTAATATCCTTCACTAGCAAGGAATAAAGTTTCTTAAAAGCCTTTGAAAATTTGAAGATTAGGATGAAACAGGTAGGTGATTAATAAAAACCTCATGTGATAAATAGTTGAAAAAATGTGATGTTATGCTGGAAGGAGAAAACAACCAAAGCAGAGCTTAACTGGAGGTTAGACATATTAATTACTATAAATATTTTTAAAATATAGCATTCTGCAGACTCTGGATTACAGCAATCCAGATCTGTTTGTAAAATGTTTATTAAGCACCTGCAATATGCCAAACAATTCTGTATGTTCTATAGTAAATAAATGAATGATGTACCCTCAATGATTTGACAAATCTATAATTAAGTCAAGGGAATACACATAACCTTCATTTGTTTTTGCTTATTATTGCATTTATTAAAAATAGATAATTATATATGCATACATATACATATATGTGAACTATGAATACATGTATAAAATAATGCATATTAAAAATAGCTAATCCTATATGTAATAATGCCCCTTTACAGATAAATAAGCATATTTTCCTAACCCACTTTAAAGAAATAATGATACCTTTAAAATGTGCTTGCTATAAGTACTCTCTATGTACAATTGCAGCAAGGAAAATTTATTTTCACTCACCTAACAAATTTAAGCTGGATTCGGTGGTATCCTCGACAACAGGGTCATAACTATGTTTATACTCTATTACTTCTTTCAAAGTTATAAGTTTATAAAACACACATGAACGAGTCAATGCACTAACAAGTCTTTCCTGAATTTCTTTATATTTACTTTAAAAATAAATAAATAAATAAAGATTAATGCCAGAAAAGATAGAATTAAAAACTAATTCAGAAGGAGTTAGAACCTTCTGAAAATGATATCTATACAACGTTTGGGTCTTTACCCATCAGTGTTCTCCAATATAAAAACTCTGAAACAAAATTTCTGATATGAAAATGTCATAATAATTAACTGTTACAGTTAATTATTTCTGAAATATTGCCTTATCCTGAAATATCACTTTTTTTAATACTGTACTTAGCCAAGAAAAGAGTCTGATTTGTATATTAACTTTTCTAGGAAATACAGGTAGTCTAGACCAACTTGAAGTTTGCATTTTCTGGGTTTTGTTCCACTTACTGTCTGTCTGTGTTATGCCATTCAATTCTACAATGTTCTGTAGAGTCTTGATCATACACTTTCATGTGAGTATAAAGAAATAGAAATTACTTTGAAGAATTATATACAATGTAAAAAGTATATAGCTATCTTTGATAAATATTTCCTTATATTTGAGGAAAATGTTCTAAATATTTATAATCTTTGGTAAATAAGGATGTATTACATGTAATATTCCATAGATACAAGAGATTGAGATATTGTTTGGAGAAATATGTTTATACTTTCTTTCCACCCTGAGTACAATTTTAATTAAACCCCAAAAGTAAAATAACAAACTACTACCAAGTTTAATTTTATTAATAGTTAGTGTTGAACTATTTTTATCTGCCTTCTAATTAATTGTATTGACCCCATCTATAAAAATAAAGGAAAATACAAAAAGAAATTACTGTTACCTCTTTCACTTTTTTCTTTATTTTCTTCAATTTTATTATCTTAATATAAATATGGATCAACTCTCAATCTCTATGTTAGCAAATCTGATATTTATAATACTCTGTCATAAAGAAATTCTCTAAACCAGTGAAAACAAAACTATGCTTTATTATTATTATTTGTTATTCTTAACACTTCTCTTCACAAATATAGTCCATGCTGATTTTATCAAATTCATAAAATATTCATCTTTAATGTAAATATGTCAATGAAAAAAGACATAGTAAGAAACAGAGAATGTCATAATAATTAACTTTAAAACTTAACTTTTAATTTTCTATATTCTGGGAGAAACAGGAGAAAACAAAATATAGGAAGCAAACTAACCCATTTAAACCTCTCCCTGGACCTGGTCTCAAATAGGATACATTTTAGAATCATTTTAAATATAAAATAGATTAAATAATATATTCTAATGAATGTTACATACCTATGTATATTTCATTTTTTGTTCTAAGAAATTGATTCATGCTTATGAGCTTAAAACAACAGAAACATATTATTTTATAACTGGAGGTCAGATGTCTGAAATGGCTTTCACTAGGAATTCAATCAAGGCATTAACAGGACTATATTCCTTTCTGGTGGTTGAAAGGAGGTATATGTTTGTCCTACCGCTTTCCAATTTCTAGAAGAAAACTATGTTTATTGGCTCCTAGCCCTCTTTATTCATCTTCACAGCTGTCAACAACAGATTGAATTCCAGGGTTGCACCATTCTGACCTGTCTTTCCTCCTCCTTTCACTTAAAAGCACCCACAGGGACAATCCTCTATCAAGGTCATTCCTCATCTCAAGGTCTCTTTATTAGCAACCTTAATTTTCCTTGCTATGTGATATAATGAATTAACAAGTCCTCAGGACAAATGTGGATATTCTTGGAGGGTTATTATTTTGTCACACCTTGTATCTGATATTAGCCATCTGGGAATATACAAGTTTCATCATTCTTTGTGTTAGAAATAGAAATGTATAAATTTGATGTGAGACAAATGTGTTACTTTTTATAAGCTTTAAAGTAAAGTTTAGAATATCCTGAATATAGTGTGCACATACCATAGCTAACAATTTTCCATCATAAAGAACATATGAAGCCCTGGCTGGTGGCACAGTGGATAAGGTGCCAGCATGAAAACCCAAAGGTTGCTGGTTCGATTCCCCAGCCAGGGCACATAACCAGGTTGCAAGCCAGGTTTCCAGCCAGGTCCTTAGCTGGAGGCAGGTGAAAGGCAACCACACATTGATGTTTCTCTCCCTCTCTGCCTTTCTCCTTTCTTCTCTCTCTAAGAATAATAAATAAAATCTTTTAAAAAAGAACATATGATGGAATGTCATGAATCTGTGAGTATGTAGAACAGGAAAATGTGCAGTTATGGCTAGATAATTCATTTGTCAGAGAGTAGTTATGAATGGTACCAACTGGTATATGTGAATATTATTATAGGGAAAAGTGATATAATTGGGGAGAAGTTTAGAAAATGTCCTTAACTATCTCTCCAGTATTTCCATGTGATATTCAGTGATACTTAAAGGTAGACAACTCAAGACTAAGATTACTCTGGAAACCTAAAATTAAATGTTTCATCATAATAAATGAAAGGTATGATTGGAACACTTCTGGCATTTGATTATATAAATGTGGTAAAACTCTCAGCAAGAACAGAGTTGGAAAATATATATTGAAAGAGAAAGCATGTATTACAAGAAATTCTTGAATCCCTAGGGCATAGCAATTTTGGGTATACTAAGCATTCTTTTAAATTATTACTTTTCACATCTCTTCTTCTATTGATGTCTGAGGTGGTGCTTCATTATTAGCCTTTTACATCACCACACCACTAGTCCCCCTAATCCAAGCCATCACTCCACACTTCGCACCCATAGGCTGAACATTATCTGTCCAAGCTAACACTTTCTTTTAATGCTTCAGATAATCTCCTGCACAGACACTATCAATGACTTTCCATTTACTAAAGGATCAATTCTAAAATATTCAGCTTGTCTTTAGACCTTGGCTGGTAGCACAGTGGATAAGGCGCCGGCCTGTGAACCCAAAGGTCGCAGATTCGATTCCCCAGCCAGGGCACATAACAAGGTTGCCAAACAGGTCTCCAGTCAGGTCTGTGGCTGGAGGCAGGTGAAAAGCAACCATACATTGATGTCTTTCTCCCTCTCTGCCTCTCTCCCTTCCCCTCTTTCTAAAAATGATTAAATAAAAAATAAAATAAAGTAAAATATTTTTTAGACTTAAAGATAATCAGATTTCCTCATTTCATAGAGGAAAAACACAAAGCTCAGAAAGATTAAGTAACTTGACCAAGGTCATGCTTTGAGAGGCAGGTAAGGAAAAAGGACAGAAGTCATATGAATTCCAGTCTGTTCCCACACAAAAGCCCAACATTATTTCCTATTAATCCCAGTATCACATTAGTCCTGATTTCAGTGTTGATTAACTACATCATCTTCATGCTTTACTATTGCCTCCTTAACAGAAGCCTGAAACTTAACATTAAATTAGTAAAGATAGCAATATAATTTTTTTTGCATTTAAAATTCATTAATACAAGTACACAATATTTTTATTATTTTAAAAATGAATTTTCATCCCTTTCTTGTGTTTTAGAAGTCTTCAAGTTTCTGCTAAAATTTGCAATTTATTTTGACATCTTTTTCTAAAATCAAATCACTTCCACTTATTATATTTATTGTTACTACAATAAATATACTTTTCTAGAAACTGTCAGAGAAATAAGGTTGCTGAGTAAATATCCAACTCAATATCTGAATAGAGGGAGATGAATGTAAAAAATAAAATAAAATAGAACAGAGCCAGACAATTTGGTTAGCAAGGATGCAGATGCCCCTGAATGCCATATAAGCTAGTGAGAAGATTCTGCTAGAAATTTTTGACAAATTGCTAAAGATGAGTGTGGATAAAGTGAGACTTAAAACAGCCATGCGCCATAATGTGGGAGTTCCATACCCCTCTGCAAGCTTTTCATCTATGTACACTAGTATGTGTGGACAGCTGAAGAAAATCCTGAAAAATCTTCATCCTTAGCTAAAATCCATACTAACTCATCCTCGTCATTTCCTTTATAAAATAAATACTTTACTCTTCAGATGGAAGAACAATAAAATACATGCATCCTAAGGGCAGAAATTGGTTGTGGCTGGGAGAAGTGAACAAACCAACAAAAAGCTCTCACCTTGCAGGAGTCTGGGGCAAAAACGTCTGCTATATTCAGCATTCCGTAGAGGACTTTATAAACTGGTCTCTCATTCTTCATGGAATGCTGAACTTAGCAGATATTTCTGTGGCTCTCCCAGGGGAGCAGTAACACTTATGTGTGCCATACCCCCCCAGGACAAGATTGGCAACACCTGCTTAAGGTTGACAATTAATCAGAACATCAGTAAATGCACCCCACATCTTGCACTTCATCACACAACAACCACTGGGTGAAAGTAAATTGGAATACAGGTTGAGATACTGTAAAAGACATGCTCTTTTGAAGATTAAAGTGATGAAAGATTCAAAGCTGAACAAACGAGAACTCAATGGGTATCACCTTCAAATCCTCCCAACTTGTGACTAGATTTGTACACAATGGACATCAAAGGCTTAGGCCCTGGAAATGTATGCTACAATTTATTTATTCTATATTTATATTTTTACATGTAGTTTTATAAAACATGCCCAGATTTCAACAAAATATTTGAGGCAAAATAAAAAATGTAAGCAAAACACAGTCTAAAGATATAAAGTGATCTTTCAGAATTAGATATGACACAGGTGTGAAAACAGCAAACAAAATTTTCCAAATAATGATAATAACAGGTTAAAGGCTCTAATGAAGAAGGTAAACTACATGTAAGGTCAGAGAAGTGATTTTAGTAAAGAAATTAAACCATAGAGAAACTCAAAGGAAATATTAAGATTTAAAAACAACAGAAATGAAGAATGCCTTAAACTTGCTCATGATTAGCCTTAACACAGCCCAGGAAAAAATCAGTAGGTTGGATGATTGGTAAATAAAAATAACCCAAACAGACATTTGAAAAGAAACACAGAGCAAAATAAAAGGTACAAAGAATTAAAGAGCTGTGGAACAGCATTAAATATTCTAACATATTAGTAATTGGAGCCTCAGAAAAAGAAGAATGATAAGGTGAATACAACATGGAAAAATATTGGACAAATAATGGCAAATAATTTTACAAATGATTGATAGTTACCATACCAGACCTAAGGATTACAGAAAACACTGAACTTGATAAAACCAAAATTCCAATCACACCTAGCCATTTAAACTGCTGAAAACCAAAGAGAGAAAATCTTGAAGTGGCTGGAAAAAAAAATACACTAGAGGAGTAGTATAAGAATAGATTTCTTAGCAACAATCATATGAGCAAGAAGTAAAAAAAAAAAAAAAAAAAAAAAAAAAATGTAGTCCCTAAAGTGCTAAAAGAAAAATGGAGCAATTGGGAATATATATTGTAAGGCTCTTATGCTACATAGGAAGTTGCATAACATTATTCTTTATTTCTATTAATTGATTAATTTGAATTTGAAATTCTGATAGTGACATTGATTAAGATTATATGTTTTTCATGTACAATTTTATGATACATTGTATGCGTATTGCATTACGTACCCTCCACCCAAAGTTATATCATCTGTTGTCACCATACGTTTAACCCCTCTTACCTTTTAGTATCCTCCCTCTTCCCTTCCTTCTGGTAACCACCATGCTATTGTTTGTGGCTGTGATTTTTGTTTGTTTATCTTGTTTGCTCATCTGTTGCTTTCAGCTTTAAATACTACATATGTATGAAAAGGTATGATTCTTAGCATTTTCTTTCTTATTTTGCTTAGAATGATATTCTAAAGGACCATCCATGTTGCTTTAAGTAGCAGTATTTCGTTGTTTCTTACTGCTGAGTAGTATGCCATTGTATATTTGTACCTCATCTTCTTTATCCAATCATCTATTGAAGGACACTTCAGTTTCCATGTTTTGGCCACTGTGAATAATGTATAACATTATTCTTATTTATGGTCAGATTATTTAACAATCTACATTTTAAAACGTGTGGTAACCAATAGAGTTGACTTTTTAAAATAAATATCAAAATAAGTAAATAGAAAAGATTAAATCAGAATTATTTAAAAAGTTCAGTTAAGACCATGAAATATAGAATAAAGGAGAAAAATAAAGAACAAATAGAACAAATAGCAAACAACTAGCAAAAAGGTAAAATTTAATCTAACTCTACCATAATTATATTAAATATTATTGGTTTAATCCAACAGTTAAAACAGATATTATAAAATTAGAATAGATGTAATATTAATGAACTAAATTTAATACAACATCCATATACAGTAGGTTAAGCTGACATTGTTAACTGTTTTTTATTCTTTTTCTTTTTTAAATTAATTTATTGTTGTATTATAGTTGTTTCATTTTTCTCCCCTTTGCTCTCCCCTGCCCCACCCACACCATCCCTTCTTCCACAGTCAACCCTCACCCTGTTGTCTATGTCTATGGGTCATTCATACTAGCTCCTTGACTAAACTCTTCCCCTTTTACTCCCCTCTCCTCCTCCCTCTACCTCTATGGTCACCATCAGTCTGTTCCTTGTTTCCATGTCTCTTGTTCCGTTTTTCTCATCTGTTTGTTTTGTTCATTAGTTTCCTGTATTAGGTGAGATCATATGGTATTTATCTTTTGCTGCCTGGTTTATTTCAGTAAGCATAATACTCTCCAGTTCCAACCATGTTACCACAAAAGGTAGGAATTCCTTCTTTCTTTCTGTTATGTAGTATTTCACTGTATAAATGGACCACAATGTTTTGATCCATTCATCCACTGATGGACGCTGTCAGGTCCTAGCACCTCACCTTGCTGTTGACTACGCCATTTGTCAGGTTCCATAGCCTTGGGTGCTGGACTGGCAAGTTCTGATAGCAGGAAGTCCTCTGGTTAGGCAGCAAATAAGGACTTACACCAAGCCTTCAGGAGGATTTGCATGCTTTATTGCAAACGGCAGGCTAATGACCACATGGCTGGACAGCTTAGAGCGTTGGCATGTTCACACTTGGTTGGTCCACTCCTATTGCAGCTGCATTTAGGTTAATGACCACAGAGAGTTTGGGCATCTCTATGCCCATTCCCCTTCTTCCTCACTGTGGGATGCTAGAGTGTCAGCTAGAACATGCATAGTTTCTCCACTCTCCCACAACAGTGGTATACGCCTACCTTATAGCAAGTTCATCTTATATATACATTAGAACAAAGGAGGCTCTATACACCTTAGTAACAAAGAGGCTGTATACTCCAAGGTGACATCAGTTGCTCAGAGTTGCTAAATTGGTTACCCTCAAGGCTCAGTGTTCTAGGGCTCTGGGAACAATATTAGGTTCAAGGCTATCTCCAGGGCTCACCCAGAGGGAAGGTTCAGCCATGCATAGACAGAGAAATTCCTTGAGCCTGACAGGCACTTAGGCTGCTTCCAGCACTTACTTGGCTATTGTGACAGCACAGCTATGGACACAGGGGTGCATAGGTTCTCCTGAATTGGTACTTCAGAGTTCTTTGAGTATAATCCTAGCTGTTGTATCATTGGATCAAAAGGCAGCTTCACTTTTAGTTTTTTGAGGATATTCCATACTGTTTTCCATAGTGGCTACATTCTTGTATTCTAAGATTTAAACTCTATGTATGAATGAACTTTTAAAATATAATTGAGTGATTTTGGTCATATTAGATTTTTCATTCATTCACTGTTAAATTATTAAAAATAACAAATAAAAATTTCAGTCATATTGCCCCTAACATTATTTTCATATGTGATACTACTAAGATGATACAACTTTATTGAGAAAGATCATATTATATATGTCTACTTTCTTATATTCATAGAACATAAATACTGTATTATAATGTACTGTGTACAATTATGATTACTTTTACTGATAATTATAGCTCAAATTATTATAAAATGAAAAAAAAATTATTATAAAATGGTTCTGCTGAGCATAGAACCATTAAAAAAAAAAAAAAAAAAAAAAAAAAAAAAAAAAAAAAAAAAAAAAAAAAAAAAAAAAAAAAAAAAAAAAACCAGAAGCTAAAGCTCAAGGTATATGAGATAATTAAATAGGATATATTAATTCAAGTTAAAAAAACACATTTTCTTATTATGCATTAACTATGTCCTAGAAAGTTTATGGTTATATTATAGGTAACAATTATTTTGATAAGATTTTCCTTAACCTGGTTGCCCTATTTTTCTCTTTGGTGTTATTAGGTATATATGCTTTCAATACACACATTATCCAAAGTATCAGGTTGAAACACTTTTTAAAACTAAAGAAAACCTATGGTGTGGCTCAGTGGATTGGCTCTGGCCTGCAAACCCAAGGGTCATTGGTTCAATTTCCAGTCAAGGCATATAACCAGGTTGCAAGTCAAGTACCCAGCTGGAGGCAGGTGAAAGGCAGCCATACATTTATGTTTCTACCCCTTTCTTCCTCCCTCCCTGACCTTCTCTCTAAAAATAATAAATATTTTTTTAATGTAAAGAAAATTTATGAATATGAGCATGACATAATGAGAAATAGAATTTTCAGACTTCAGTCACTGAAGACTTGGAATGAGTTCCTGTAAACATAAAGACTATTTGGGGAAACAAAGACTGAGAATGAATTTAATAATTTGATGACTACTTTAAAGTGTTTAAATCATTATTAGGTCAGTAAGAATATTATCCTTATAAAGCATTGTCAATTTATTTTATATGTTCATGTATAATGTGAAACACACATTCATTGATCAGTACATTCTGGCTTTTTGTTATCATATTGAGCATATGTCCTTTAGAAGCAAATATGTGTTAGGTGAAAATGGTAAGTGAAAATGATTAGCATATAGGTCCTTTTTACATAAGATTTGTGCATTGTAGATTAAGGAAAAGCTATGAATAAAAGCAAGACATAACTACTATAAAAGGAAGCATGAGCAAGTACAAAATATATTTTCTTTATTGGACAAAGATAATTTTATTCTGGAGGATTTTTATTTGCCCTGTTGCATGAAGAAATGTAGATATCATTCAAAGAACACTAACTCTTTGGGGAAGTTATTAAGTGTCATTGTCAGGAGATACTTTTTTGTGTCCTATAATTACCTTTCTTTCTCTACCCTAGGCAATCAAACCAAATCAGAATTGAAAGCCCCAATTCAATCCCGTCATCCTGTTCTATTGTATGGAGTTATTCCTATTGTGAATCAAAATCTAAGTAGCCTATAAATGACAGAAACTTAAATTATTACAGTCCCAATTACTGAGGAAATAATCCAACATAGATAAGTAGAATGAAGTAGGATGGTTAGAACAAATTGAAATAGTCTATCAAACTACATAAAATCAAGTGTAAGTCACCATACCGCCTAAACAGAGAAGAGAAACCTAATATAATTTGCCTTTTTATCTTTATTCATATACTTTATTATTTATTTAATCTTTTGTTTCTTTTATTATTAGTCCAGATGTCCCCATTTTTCCCAGTTTGTCCCCTGTTATTTTAACCTTGACAAAGGAATTATGTATTTTTATAATCAGTTAATGAGGTCAACTAAACAAGCATTTCCTAAGCACCTACTAAATGTGACAAGCTCTGTTGAGGATAAGGGGATGAACCAGAAAGATTCTCTGCAGCAAAAAAACTCAGAAATTTAAAAGAGAAACACCTATAAAAGTAATTACAAAACAGGATGGGGTGTGGTCTAATAAAAACAAGACTAAAGTGATAAGGAAATATGAAATAAAATTCTGCCTTGGTGGTCATTAGGATGTCATTGGGAGAGGCATTGAAGATGATGACCTGATACTCAGTGCAGTAGTAGGAGTTAGTTAGACAAGACAGAGTAGAGGGGAGCACCTTACCAGGACAGAAGGAGGTGGCTTCTCAAAGGTCATAGAAGTGGAAGCAGGGCAAATCCAGAAATCATAAGAAATTCAGTATGAATTGGGTGAATATTGATGCAAGGAAAATTGCTAATGGAGGGAAATAGACAGGGGCCACACCAGGAAGATTTTTCTATACCCTGAAAAATAAGTTTTGTTTTAGTTTCTGAAAGACTGGTGTTTGCTGATGAGTTTTACAACAGAGAATGGCAGGACCACAGTTACTATGAGGGTCCTGAACTTTGGGCATAGCAATAAGTGTGTCAGGCAACAGATGAACGGGGACTGGAAGTAAGTTATTCTGCCAGCCATATGCACACCCCAGCAGAGGGAAGGCTGCTTCAGTCTGGGGGAAAGCACTCTTTTCATAATTTGTGGGCAAAGGGAATGCTTCTTTGAAACCAATGTAGAGATTGGAAGGTTTGATCTAAAGAATAGCCATGTAAAAAAGCATTTTCTTCATTTTATAATTGAAACTACTGAAGCTCAAAACAACCAGTATTCAAGAATAGTTAAGGCCCTGGCTGGTGGCACAGTGGATAAGGTGCCAGCCTGCGAACCCAAAGGTTTGCTGGTTCAATTCCCAGCCAGGGCACATAACAAGGTTGCAAGCCAGGTCTCCAGCCAGGTCTGTACCTGGAGGCAGGTGAAAGACAACCATACATTGATGTCTCCTTCCCTCTCAGCTTCCCTCCCTTCCCCTCTCTCTAAAAATGATAAAAAAAAAAAAAAAAAAAATGTTTAAGAAGACGGGCTCTGAGTTTGAAACTAAAGCCACTCCTTGCTAGTGGTCAGATCTTTAGCAAATTACTTCATAATTCTGCATCTCAATTTTATCATGATTAAGAGAGTAATGATGCTATAATCTTTCACAAAGTTATCATTGCTATTAATCTATTACTTATGTGATACAAAGCAATTTAACAGTGGCTGGAACATTCTAACTATTCAACTGTTTTTGTGTGTGTGTGTGTGTGTTTGTTTCCCCCAATCAACTAAATAATAGGAGATGGATTGAGAAACTCAACCATGACTCCTGGTTAAGTAAATATATATTTGATAGCTAAGTCCAGGCATTGTTAATAGAACAAGAGTGGCTTTCATGGTATTGATGTTTGCTGGCAGCCAAGGTGTGTACTAGAACATGCATGTATGAACAATTACAACTTCATTATTCTAAGTCAATGGTGTTGGTAATCACCAACCAAGTTTGAGTATATGTACTATGTGGCTGTAGCATTCAAAATGACTGTGCAAATAGTGCAACAAATATGCATCAAATTTTGTGTTAGGCTGAGCATTCCTCCCAGGAAACTATTCAGATGATTCAGAAGGCTGCAGCTATGGGCAGCCTGGTGACTGACACCAGTTCATGCATTAAAACTCCTGCAAAGATTTTTAGCAAAACATCAAATCACCCAAGTGACTCAGTCCCCCTAGAGCCAAAATTTCATACCTTGTGATTTCTGGCTTTTCTCAAAACTAAAATCAGCTTTGAAAGGTAGAGGGTTTCAGACCATCCATTAGATTCAGGAAAATACAACAGGGCAGCTGATGGTAATTGGGAGAACTGTGTGGGGTCCCAAGGCTCCTACTTTGAAGGAGACTGAAGTGTCATTATCCTATGTACAATGTTTCTTGTATCTTGTATCTTCTTTAGTTAATGTTTTTATTTTTCATATCACATGGCTGGATACCTTCTGGACAGATAGTTGATATTTAAATTTTATAACAAAATTATAAGTTTAAAACACAGGTTTTCTGTTTTTGTTTTTGGGTTTTTTTAAGATTTTATTTCATTATTTTTAGAAAGAGGGAAAGGGAGAGAGGCAGAGAGGGAGAGAGACATCAATGTATGGTTGCATTTCACCTGCCTCCAGCCACAGGACCTGACTGGAGACCTGGTTTGCAACCTGGTCACGTGCCCTGGCTGGGGAATTGAACCCGCGACCTTTGGGTTCACAGGCCGGCACCTTATCCACTGTGCTACCAGCCAGGGCCACAGTTTTTGAAGTTCAAATTATCTCTCAAATGTGTACATCATTTGTGGATGCTTGATAGTGTAATACTGTAATAGCCCCCAGAGAAACAGGTTTGAAATTGGTTTCCATATATAAGCTCAGCAGTAGCTCCATCTACCTAAGCCATTTGCTTAACCTTCAAATGTTTACCAGTATCATAGACAAAGTAAAAAGCAAAAGGAGAATACAACATGTTCAAATAATGCAGCATGCTAGTGGTACTTCTATTCAGAGAATAATAAAAATGTGCCTGAAAGATTTGTATTTAATACCAGCCCAAATCAACAAACAATCCAAAAATATAATTTTAGAGGTCCCCAGAGGAATAAGAAAGGATCAGGGGCAAAATGACCTGGAGAATCCATATTTCCTATGATTGGACTAGACTGTTTTCAATAATTGTATGTAATTTACATCTATACCCTCTGTAGACTAAACATTGAATATTCTGGATATATCATTTTCCCTTTATCTTTATAAAGTTGCTCTAAATTTGATGTAGAAGGAAATACACAAAAGCAATCAGAACACAAAAGCAAAACCTATCCTTTCTAATTTAAGAGTTAAAGAAGGAAGTATTAAGTCAACTTAAATTTATACATTACAAATGTTCAATGTAAGGAATTTCTTAATGCCCCTTCATTTATATCCATACACTATTTGACAAGCACCAGTTATCTGGCTATGCCAGCATTGGGGAACCAGCACTGACCACCAGTGACTGGTGATTTCAGTCCTAGTTGAGAAGCATTGCTTCTTAACACTGACCCACTAATTTTATTTGTGATTGACTCATTTTGTTTTCTGTTTTAACACTTGCATTTAGAAAATGGCTATGCTGCTTGTTTTGTATTGGTCTGTTTGTTTCGTGTTATTTTGTTTTTGTAATCAAACATAAGATGAAACTTTTATTTGAGCAAAATTAGATCTTCATCTACTTTGTGACATACTCCCTTATATCTTGGGCCATGAACTCATTCATTTTCTGTTAACTCATTCTCTTTGTGGCAAAAGGTATTCTGACTGGTAACTCATGTACTTTATTTTTGAATTTAGTCTTTATTAAACTCAAAAGTACTCATGAAAACCAAAATTTCAAGTCTACTCTGGTTTAGTCAGAGAAATACTATATATATATATATATATATATATATATATATATATATATACCAAATTTGACATATTACTCTTGGTAAACATGCAACTCACTTATTTTCTACTCATAATATGTCTTATAATAATTTCCTTTGATAGATAGTTTAAAAGTTCAAGGGAATAGTGAACACCTAGGATACATCCTCAAAGGAATAAAACATGATAATATTTTTCATCTCTATTCAAATGTTAAGCAATTATTCTTTTGTAAAACTTCTAACAGAAGTCATAAAATTAGTTTGAATTAAGAATGGAGCTATTGGAATTTATTGCTGGGATTCAAGATTGGTTCAATATACACAAATCAATTAACAAGGCTACCACATAAACAAAACGAAGGACAAAAATCATTACTAATAAATGTAGAAAAAGCATTTCATAAATTCCAACATTCCTTTATGATAAAAACTCTCAGCAAACTGGGTATAGAAGGAACATACCTCAACATGATAAAGGTCATATATAACAAACTCAGAGCTAATCTCATAATCTCATACTCAACAAGGAAAATCTGATATCTTATTATTTAAGATCAAAAACAAGACAAGAATGTTCATCTTTACTATTTTTATTCAACGTAATATTGAAAGTCCTAGCCACAGCAATCAGATAAGAAAAATAAAATAAAATTTCTATCCAAATTTGAAAGGAAGATGTAAAACTCTTTATTTGCATGGGGCATACTACTATAGCTAAAGAACCCCCCCCCCGCCCACACACACACACACAAACTTTTAAAACCTGATGAATAAATTCAGTCAAGTGGCAGGATACAAAAATTAATATTCAGAAATTAGTTGCATTTTTATACAATAATAATGAACTACCAGAAAGAGAAATTAAGAAAAATACACACACAACTGCAGAAGAAAAAAAAAGATTAGAAATACATTTAACTAAGAAAATAAAGGACCTGTACTCAGAAAATTATAAGACACTGAAGAAAGATGACAAAAATGAAAGCATACACTATGCTCATGGATATTAAAAATTAACATCATTAAAATTTCAAAAAAATAAAGAATGGAGTTGTTGACAAAAGATGATAATAGTCACTTTGTCCTGATATGATACCTTATGTAATAAAACTGTACAAAACATGATAGTTGATGAAAATGTAGATGATAGCTTTTTTAATAAATTATCATAATTAAACATAGGTTCATTATTTTAAACATGAGACAACTGTACCTACTGATAAAGCAACCAAAAAGATCAAGAAGCTATGCAAGTGGCACAGACAAGAAGAACTTACCCCATGTAGTCTGAATATATAACATGGATATAAAATTAGGAAACCATGATCAAATTCTCTAAGTAGTATAAAACAGGGAAAGATAAAGAGGCTTATGCCATCTTGGTGAATGAACCATATCCTGGACTAATGAAGTTACTTGTTGACCTCTGAAGCTGTCATGATGTTTCATGTATCTGGCCTTTGTACATATCACCCTTCTACTTAGAATGGTGTGATTTAAGACTATTCTTTTTAGGAGAAGAATGTAAGGACCACAATCTCCAGGAAGTCAGGCTCCTATACACTGGGAGGGTAATAATGTGTTCATCTTGACATCTATAAATATTTATTAGATTTGTGAGTGAAAAGCATAAAGTAAAGATCAATCAGCAAATTGCAAAGTGAATGGATTCATTTTAAAATGTAAAAATACATTATTTTATGGAAAGAAAAAATAAAAAGATATTTTACAACAAAAATTGTAAACACTTAAAACACTGAAGATTTGTAGGGGTCAGTGATATAAAGATGTTGTCAATAACTTCACTACACAAAAAACTGGAAGCAATTATTTTTTTAAATGATGTAGATATTTATACTTACTTACATATCATTTGTTATTCAGTTGATAGTGAAAAATAATGCAGACTTTTCAAAAATTTGCCATGGCATCATTATTAGAAACTAAGCTATCTTTCTCTTTCTAGCTTTCTTTTCTTTTCTTTTAATTTTTTTTGGGGGGTAGTAGGGGGAGAAATTATTTTAATTTTTTAAAAATATTTTATATATTATTTTTAGAAAGAAGAGCAGGGAGGGAGGAAGAAAGGGAGAGAAACATCAATGTATGGATGCCTTTCACCTGCCTCCAGCTAAGGACCTGGCTGGGGGCTCTGCTTGCAACCTGGTTATGTGCCCTGACTGGGAATCAAACCAGCAACCTTTGGGTTCATAGGTCAGCACCTATCCATTGAGCCACCAGCCAGGACTATTTTTCTAGCTTTCTTACTTGTATTTTTCAATTATAGTTGGCATACATATATTGGTTGCAGTGTAAAACACAGTGATAGATGTTTATATACCTTATGAAGTGATCACCCTTATAAATCTAGTCTCTTTGTTTTAAATGTAATATAATATTTTGGGGTATCTCAATTAGGATTCTTTAATTTTTGAATTTCACAGATACAATATAAAATAGCATATCTCCCTGAGGATGTTTCTGTGTTTAAGTATTTTTCCTTATAACTATCAATATAGCAACTGAACAATTTACAATATATTAAAAGCCAGTGTACTTTGCTAATATAATTTTTATTTATTTTGGCTAAAATATTTTAGATGTTTAAAATATTAACTAATATGTTAGTAATTTAATAGTATTAAGTAAAGAAAATGGCCTTTCTCCATAACTATATTTTTCTGAGATAGAGGGTATGAATGTTACATCAGATGAGTTTCTGAACTTATGGTTATACTCATATGACAGATGTAATGGGAACTATTAACCTAACTGTATGGAATTTCTCTCCAATTACTAATCAGTATTTACTCTCAGCAAGTTCCAAGGACATTCTAACCTTCCAAAGCCACTGATGTGTTATATAATACATAAATAATCTTCAATATTTTCCCACAGCACCTAGAATGATATTAGTTAATATCAATATTTTAAAAATGTGTTGTACATAGTATATTGCTGACCTGGCTCTTTTAATGGCAATTAAGATGTGATAATAAAATTTCTAAAAATAAACATTTTAATTTAAATTTTAACACTTTTCCTTAATATTCTCTAACATATTTACTAAAGTATAACATTTTTATCACATTTTAAACAAATATTTATCTTCAGCACAACCTCCCCACCCCACTTCAGTGTACTGAAAATGCCCCCAGAACTTCTCAGTACAAAAATCCTTAGGGTGGTTTGCTTGGGGGAAAGTGTAGACTGCTGCTTTGTTTTTAATTCTCACTAATTTATACTTTCTTAGCTCAGAACCACAGGATTAGTTGATAAAAGGCATGAGTGAGGAAAGAGATTGGAGATGCTAAGGAAGACAAGCACAAAGATGTAGATTTTAGTATTCAGTATTAACCTAGTCATCTCAGCAGGTCTCACTGACGGTACCAATAGTTTCACCAGTTCTACACATTAGTGTCTGATAATATACCAGAAGTTGTGTGTATATGTGAAGTCTATTTACTCTTTACAATCACATGACATTTATGAAATAATAAGGGTATTACCTAGCCAAAACTGAAATTTGAAGAGCTCTGCATCAATTCCCAGACTGACTCCAGTCCTTCACTGCTCACTATACCAGGCATAAGTGGTTCATAGCAGAATTGCATTTTACATTGATATTAAGCTCAGAAATCAGATAGATATTCAATAAAAATTGGTAGCATTAAAAGTCATAAATTAAATCTTTTCAAGTCATTGTATAATCTTAGGGAACTGGAAAATTGGCATTTAATTTTGCAAAATTAACAATTTTTTTGTTCTTAGCACTTTCTATTTTGCATTGCCTAAGGGGGCTTTGTGCAGATGAACTGGAAAAGGAATAAATTAACAAATTCATCCACTCCCATCTCTCTCCTCCCTCTAATACTTCCAGACATTAACCAATCTTTTCCTTAGTCACAGCAATCCATTTATATTGACATTGGATGGTCATTCATTGAACCATGACTAAATCATATTAGGCTCTTGATCTCCAAACTATTCCTGACACTTACTATGTTTTTTCCATGTCAATGACAATGGCGGGTACTTTTCTTTGCCAATTCTTCATTCTAAAAATATTTCTTTAATAAAATTGTGTAAGTTGTTTTAAGTGAGTAAAAAAGTAAATGCAGCAGAACCATGTTTTAATAAATAGCTAACTTATCTTGCTGCCAAATTAAATAAAAACAACTATCAAATGAACAAAAATTATTTTTCCCACATGTCCACATGTCCACATGTTTGGTATAAAAGTACATATAATATTAAAATGTGGGTAATAGCAAAATATAAATCTTGGAAAAAGTTTGTGTGTTTTCTACAAAGAAATTTCACTAAAATATCACAGTAAAGGCACATCTCAAAATCCTTTATTTTTACCTAGCAGCACCTGCAATGATATGTTAACAGTAACATTTATTTCAGAAATGTGTTATATATTTAGCCGTCAGAAAGTTAAATACATACAAAATTATTTCTTCTTGAAACATCATTATTAAAGGTATTGCCTTAATAGTTGAACTGTCTTTGAAAATGTAAATACCATTTTTATCATATTGCTTCATTTTTATCATATTGTTTAAATGTCTAATCTTGTAGAAATTTGTAGTAATAAATGTGATTCTCAGGTTCTATTCTTTGTTACATGGTATTTTAAGTTCCCAAATAGGAAATAGCTTTTACCTATTGCTGCAAAAGAAAATACCCCCAAATTTACTGACTTAGTCAAATCATATAGAAATATTTAAGTAGGACTTCTGGCCAAGATGGAGACATAGATAGACGAACTGCAGCTCCCTCACAACTAGAAGAAATTTACATCTTCCTCAAAAGTAAATGAAACCAATGCAGAAATTTCAGAAAATCAAACTACATGGAAGTGCACCAAACAAAGAAGTAAAAAAAGAGCCATACAGGTAGGAGAGGCAGAGACGGGGAGGAGAGTGGCATCAGCAGAACCTGAGCTGAGGCTGCAGCAAAATGTGCTGTCATATATTTAAACCTGGGAAATGACCCTGGGGCCAGACCTTCCAGCTCATGGATCCAGTGCCAGAAAAAATAGAGCCAGTAGCTGCAGTGGCAGCACAGGGACTGAGGCCAAAGTGAAAAGCAGTCAGCCCTGGTTGGTGTGGCTCAGTGGATAGGCAACAGCCTGCAAACCCAGGGGTTGCTGGTTCAATTCCCAGTCAGGGAGCATTACCAGGTTCCAAGCCAGGTCCCCAGCTGGGGGCAGTTGAAAGGCGACCCATACATTGATGTTTCTCTCCCTTTCTTCTTCCCTCCCTACTTTTCTTTCTTAAAAATAATGAATAAAATCTTAAAAAAAAAAAAAAAAGTACAGTCATACCTTTAAACCTAGGAAGTGATCCCAGGGCCAAACTGAACAGCCCAATGATCCAGGGCCAAGAAAAGTAGAGCCATATTTCTTCTGACTGTGTAAACCAGTTGGTGTTTGGGTGTAAGAAGAAACAGACTGTCTCAGTGGGCAAGAGGTATTGTTCTTTCTCAGACCCCACCTCCACATACAGTGTCACAACATGGTGAAACAGGTAGCCATGCACTGATGAATTTCTAAGGCTCCTCCTCTTACAACATAATAAGTACAAAAGAACTAATTAAGACACAAAGGCAAACACAGAACACTATCAGGCTGAGAGGGCAGAGAAGTATGGACCAAAAGTGGGAGCAGATCAAGGTGCCAGTGGAAGAAATGAGAGACAAAGAGATAACCAAACCAACAGACACAGGGTTCAAAACACAGATGATTAAGATGCTCACAGATGTTACCGATATGCTTAAATACAACAAACACAGAATGGAAGAGGTGAAGCCTAGGCAATGTGAAACAAACAAACAAAAATTTACACTAAACCCAGGGTGAATGGAAGAAAACCAGGGTTCAAATTAATGATTTGGAACATAATGAAGAAACAAGCAATCAACCAGTACAGAAAGTGGAAACAATGGGGAAAAAAAACAAGGAGAGGTGTAAGAACCTCTGAGACAACTTTAAATATGCCAATATCTGAAGCATAGGGGTGCCAGAAAGAGAAGAGGGAGAACAAGTAATTGAAAACTTACGTGAAAAAATAATGAAAGAAAACTTCCCTAATTTGGCAAAGGACATAGACGTACAAGTCTAGGAAGCATAGTCAGTCCCAAACAAGTTAGACCCAAGGAGGACCACATGAAGGTACATCATAATTAAAATGCCAAAGATTAAAGATAAAAAGAGAATATTAAAAGCAGCAAGAGAATTAGAGAGTTACCTACAAAGGGGTTCCTATAAAACTGTCAGGTGGCTTCTCAAAAGAAACTTCGCAGACAAGAAGCAACTAGCAAGAAGTGTTCAAAGTTATGAAAAGCAAAGATCTACAACCAAGATTACTCTATCCAGCAATACTATTATTCAGAATGGAAGGGCAGATAAAGTGCTTCCCAGACAAGGGAAAGCTAAAGGAGTTCATCATCATCGAGTCATTATTATGTGAAATGTTAAAGGTACTTATTTAAGAAAAAGAGGATCAAAATTATGAACATTAAAAAGATAACAAACTTACCACTATCAACAACAGAATCTAAAAAATAAAAGCAAAAATTAAGCAGACAACCAGAGAGGGAACAGAATCAAAGACATGGGGAACTTTTGAAGGGGTGTCATCTGAGAAGAGGAAGGGGAAGTAGGGGGTAGAGGTGGAAGGATTAAGAAGCATAGTTGGTGAGTGTAGAATAGACAAGGAGATATTAAGGATAATGCAGGAAAAGGTAAAGCCAAAGAACTCACATGAATGATCCATGTGAGGAGGGTGGGATAGCTTGGGGGCAAGGGGATGCTGGGTGGAGTGGAGCAAAGGGGAAAATAATGTCGAATGTAACAGCATAATCAATAAAAAAATAATGTTGCAATAATATATATATATAACTATATTAAATCAACACGGCTCATGATTCTGAGATCAGAAGTTCAGGCTAGGCTTAGCTATACACATCTACTGCTCCTTGTAGTCTCTGTAGGGGTCCTTTACTCAACAACATTGAGCTGGTGACTGGTTATGGTTGAAGCTTTCAAAATGGCTTGATTCCATGGTCAGCAGCTTCTACTTGCAGCCTTCTGGGATGGGAGTAAGGTTGGGACTCTCAATGGATTATATGGCATTACCTGTCCTATGTAAGGCTGTTTGGGCTTTCACACAGCATCAAAACTACCTTCCAAGAGGACATCCTTCATATGTGAAAGAGAAGTTCACACATCCTTTAAAGACAGCTATGAAAGTAAACATAAATTCTCCTCTGCCACATCATGTAAAAAATAATTGACAGATGCAGCCAACATTAAAAAGAGAACTAGACCCCCTTCTTGATAGAGAGTTTCAAGGTGATGAAGCAAAAGGCTTTAAGGAAAAAGTATTGCTGTAACCAATTTTAGATATACAATCTAACAGAAAAAGCCTTATCAAATAACTCATGGCTTAATTTTTTTTTTAAGTAACTGAAAATTAATTATATTGCAGTTTATTTTTTTAATGATATGAAAAACAATTTTACAAAGAAGTATGTGATAATCTGATAGGAACATTCTGCCCTTTAAAAAATTCTATCATGAGAGCAATGAGCAGTTACAGAGGTGTTTCTACTATATTAAAATGTAAAATCTGAAAAGATGACCAAGATTGCTGGAAGAGGAATAAATTGTGGTGAAGTGAGTCAGAGAGGAGATAAAACTCAATTTGAGGAAACTCTATCAAAAGTCTGGTGGTTTGTACTATGGTCATTCACATGGAGATAAAGATAAATGAGCATATTTTGAACAATTTAATTTAATAGCATATATTTTTTTCATTATAGTATTTTAAAGCTGAGAGTGCTTCTTAAAACTGGTAGCATATCAATTTGGCAGCATTGTTTTTCTCAGTGTTAAATCAGGTATTCTCTTATACATGTCATCTTCAATGCAAAAATATATGATAATTTGGGGTATACTAGACCCATGTAGCAGACAATAGATGTTTGTTGAACTGAGTGGCAGACAATTTTCAGTAACTTATCTTCCTCAGTCTAGGATTAGACCCCAAATGGCCAGATACAGTCTTACTGATTTGACATAATAAAGTTAGCATTGTTTCTTTTTCAATTTCACTCTTTTTGGCCCAAAGTTTGAAGAAACACTTGAAATATTATTTGTAGTAAAAGCTTTCATCTGCATGGTATAGAAAAAATTTCACTATGTTTTAATGTTCTTCTCAAACTCATCTCGAGTGGCAGTCAACAAACAAGAGGAAGCTCCAAAAGATGAAAATAAGGTAGGGCCATGTAACAAAACATCATTCAGACCTTGTCCATTTTCACCCCAAGTCTTGCCAATCATCTGCTTTGGCACTTGTCACCAACCTATCAAGCCTCCTTTGTAATAATAACTCTTTCTGAAAAAGATTAAAGAAATATACAAAACTAAAATATCTTTATAGGTTAGAAAGCCCTACTTTCACAACTATACAGTTCAAAATATATTGATGAATAATTATAAATGCATCTGTTATATAGAATTTCAATTCATTCTAGTTAATTAGCAGTAAGTAATGGAATGATCCTCACTGAAGAAAACCTCAAATGCTATATATTTTACCTTAACTCTTATCACATTCATTTTCTCATGAAATAATATTAAAATTATGATCAAAACATCATTTATAGTTAGTACCTTACTTATTTAAAAATTAAATTTTATTTTCAGAAGCTCTTTTAGATGGAAGACACAAATTACAGTCAAGTCACAAAATATCTGTTATGACTGATTCAAGCTTTTCAAAGAGTTATTTCTGGAAGTCACTTCAGCTACTTGTTATTTGGTGGTTTTATTCTGCTAATTAAAGGTGCATGCTCTTTGGTTACAAGGACTGGAGAGTGTTGGGTGTTATAACAGTTTAAACTAATTTAACCAAAAAGTATTCTATGCATTTATAGAACATACCTTATTTAGTTGATTTCAATACAATGACATTTTTAATGTATAGGTCAAGTTACTGAGCTTATGTAAAAAAACAAAAAACAAAAAAAAACATGCACTTGCTTTTTTCTTACTAAAAGGAATGTAGTTCCTCTCATCAGACCATATATACCCTCTCACCCTGTCATCATTATAATCACGGGAATTGGTCTGTAGCTACTTGGGATTAGGAGCCAGTCTAAATCTACGAATCAACATAAAGCTAACCAGTGCATACAGGGGTTAACCTTGTGATCTTGGCCTTGTTAGTCCCATGGGTAGTGCGCTTTGTCATCTAATGACTGTTGTTCACTCAATCAGCAGCAAGGACAGTAATAAATAGAAGAGAAGAGCCTTGGAAATAGGAATTATGCCTTCCTATTTTTAAAAACATTTGAAGTATTTCCACTTTAAAATGTATAGAATACTGACAAGTTGCTTGATCTATTACACTAAATCACCAGGATAATGATAAATGCAGTTGGTAGCCATGTGGATTTATTCAGAGGTGGGTTAGGTGTTTCACCACAAAGAAGGTTTTCAGAACCTCATGTTTGAAGCAGATCTATATGGCCTAGCATTTCTAGTACTGTTTTTGTTATGGTAAACAGAAAACATTTATTATAAAAATGTTATTATCAACTACAATGGAATCCCTTGCTTATCATAAGTTAGTTTAATTCAGTAGTATTTATAAATTTTGTGAAATCATCTTATTTTCTATTTTTATCAAGAACTCTTAATAAAATTAATTACATAATAGAATTTTTAAAGAAGTAACACACACCCTGTTAGTATGATGTATCATAATACGAAATGCTAGATATCATTAGCAAAAAAGAAATGATACCTGTTTTAACCTGACATTACTTGATTTGAGTAAAAAAAAAAAAAAAAGAAACAACTATATTAAGAAATATAAATCAATTAAAACCAATGTTTTATATTTGATTTTTAAGTGTGAGAAAGACACAGATGTTATTTACTTGGATTTTTTAGAGACATCTTTCAGAATAAAGTTTAATGAAGAAAACTTGAAAGTTATATTTAAAGTGTGCATATTTACTCCATATTTCATATGCATAAATATTATTTCCTCATAAAACATATCTAATTTAGAGGTCTCTGGATTTAAAAATAATGTCCTCTGAGCCCTGACTGGTGGCACAGTAGATAAGTTGCCAGCCTGTGAACCCAAAGATCACTGGTTCAATTCCCAGCCAGGACACATAACCAGGTTGCAAGCCAGTTCTCCAGCCAGGTCTGTAGCTGGAGGCAGGTGAAAGGCAACCACACATTGATGTCTCTCTCCCTCTCTGCCTCTCTTCCATTCCCTCTCTCTAAAAATAATAAATGGAAAAAACTCTTAAAATAAAATTAAATTAAAATAAGGTCCTCTGTATTGTTATTACTTATCATGCATGAACAATAACTTTATTGGCAATTTTAAAAATTAGTTCTGTCACTAACAAAAAGAAGCTCATATATAAAAGGACATAAAATAGTTAAATAACAAAACAAATACTCTCTGCATTCAAGGGGCAAACAACCTGGTGCAATGTAGAAATTAAATGAAATAACGGTTGTCTACACAATGGCAAATAATTGTTGAGTTAGCATTTAACAAGAAATTATATAATGGCCAAAATACCACAGCAGACAGGAAAGAAAACTCATTTTTAGGTTTATAAGAAACTGCAGGAGGAATTTTTACAATGGGCACTCTAAATTCCAACTTTTGGTATGTGTGGTGGCAGCTAATGAGAATAAAAATAACCAGTTGATGGAGATTTTACACTTTAAATTATAGATACCAAACCTGAACATACTCAGCAATTTCTTCAAATCTGCAATTAGCATGTCAAGTATGGTAGAAGTTACAACAGAATGTTGACCAGCCCATAAGGTTCCTGTGTAATACACTATGAGTTTCTATTCACTAGAAAGTTCTTAAAATGTTTTCTTTTTAAATTAAAATTGCATAACTTTGTGTCCTGGCTGGTGTGGCTCAATGGATTGAGCACCAACCTGTGAACCAAAGGGTCACCAGTTTGATTCCCAGTCAGGGCATATTTCTGGGTTGCTGGCCAGGTCCCCAGTTTGGAGTGCTAATGAAGCAACCACACATTACTCTTTCTCTCTCTTTCTCCCTCCCTTCCCCTCTCCAAAAAAAAAATAAAATAAAATCTTTGAAAAAAATTAATAATAAATGAATAATACATAACTTTGTAACAGTGGAAAATTGTAACCCACCCCACTGTTTTTAAATTGTTTCTGAAAATACTGACTCTAACATATAGCTTGTTGATAAACAACATATTTGTATAAGAATCCTAGGAACTGCCCTGGCTGGTGGCACAGTGGATAAGATGCCAGCCTGAGAACCCAAAGGTCACTGGTTTGATCCCCAGCCAGAGCACATAACCAGGTTGCAAGCCAGGTCTCCAGCCAAGTCTGTAGCTGGAGGCAGGTGAAAGGCAACCATACATTGATGTCTCCCTCCTTCTCTGCTTCCCTCCCTTTCCCTCTCTCTAAAAACCTTTGAAGTAGTGTATGTAGTACTTGAACATTGTTTCAAATATCAAATAGCTAAGAAAATGGAGGAAGCTCCCATCTCATAAGAGATGCCTGTGGTAGATACTGGTAATGACTAAGGAGCTAAGTCTGTGAACTGTGGTTTCTCTCTAGAGCTTCAAAACAAGAATTAGATCCTTAGAATTGTCCCAAGGGAAATTCATGCACTAGGATAGAAATCAAAGGATATGAATATATACTCATTTTTTCCCAAAATGGTAATAAAAAACGATAGTCTATTTTTAAAAAGCAAAACAAATAAGGTGGTGGGGGTAAAACCATGCTGCAAACTCAAGGAATAAGAGATATCTGGATACATATTGCAAGATTCAGGGCTAAGTTTTAAAGTATGCATGCCCTATAAACAAGAAAGATGTAGTCTTAAAGAGAACACAAAATAAAAACAAAATTGAAAAAAATGGCCCCAAAGGGCAGAAAATTAAGAGTTATTAACATGTTTTAAGAAAAGAAAATGGATTGTTACAACAGCAGCTATTAATTTATTGAGCTAAATGGAAACAATACCCAGTGTTCAATCGAAACGAACCCCAGGATACTCACTACTGCCCAAAAGAAGTAATTGGCATGATAATTGTGTTTCTCTTTTAAACAACTAGAATATTAAACAAATATATAAAGCAATATTTTTTAGGCATTGGACAAATCAGTGTAGAACTTTAAACTTTAGAGAAAGGAAATAAATAAGTGAACTATAATCTTGGCTTTTTGCTTGGAGGCAATATCTAAACTATACTGAAGAAAGGGAAAACGCACTCTCAGCTGGAGGTTGATGAGGTCAGGAGGCAGATGCCAAAGCAGCTAGGATTTAAAGGACAGAGTACTGATAAGAAGGGGCTAAGTAGAGAAAAATAAAATTCCCCTAAAATGCATAGCATTGTTATAAGCAATTTACTTATTTAACAAATAAATAAACAAACATGTTGCCAAAAAATAAAACAAACTGGAACTATATAAAACAAGGTATAAACATAGATTATATTATTATTTAATATATATTTTTATTTTTCTTACTCATCTTAGATGACATATAATTGAACCAAAGATATCATAAAAGCAACAGACATGTCTGACCCATTATAGTACTGAGGAGTCAACATAAAGACAAGTTAAAAGTAAGATTAAATATATCTTAACTTCTATATTTCCTCATTTTAGAGCACTCACTTCTTGCTAAAATAAGATACTATTTTTCCGTGCTCTCATTAAATTATGCTACTTGTAGTACTTTATTTTTATTGGAGAAAAAACTAGATAATAGTAATTTAGTGTTGACATTTAAAATTTTAAGTAATGCCCCTTTCAATCATTGATTCATAAAAGGAGTGTTTTTTCTCCACTAAAATGTTTGTTCTTCTTATCTTTATTTTCATTAATACAAAAAATTGACATGGTAATAAAAATAATTTAAAATATTTTTTTTAATTAATGCCGAGTTGCAATATTATAGGATCCTCATAGACACTGAAGTATAAAATGCATAATAGGGGCATGAAAGCAAAATGTGTTAATATCAGTCTTCTTTAGAGTAAAATATATCTCTACTTTTCAAGAAACAAAAATTATACAGTATTAGTGATTTAGAACACTTGTCAACAAAAAACATATACCCAACCTAATAATTCTGAGACTCCAATAGGTTTCAAAACTTAACACTTCACAGGTAAGACATAGCAGAACTAGAATTGGAATCCGCCAGAGCCATTCCTTGGGTCTACAGTCATCCCTTGGAAACAGATTCTTAGGCAAATGTTTTTGGGTCATTTTCTCTCTCTCTCTCTCTCTCTCTCTCTCTCTCTCTATATATATATATATATATATATATATATATATATATATATATATATATAATATCATATATATAATATTAAATATTATAAAAGATACCCATATCGATCTTGGCTAATGGAGGAGACTCCCCAGCACTCTGACTGACTTTTGCAGTCACAGCAGCAGGAACTAGATTGACTGGGAAGTTGGAGGGACTACTGAAGCTCCGGAGAGTTCGTGAAGCACCACCCAAGTGTGTCTGCCCCCCCGCCCACAGGCCCAGAATACAACCAGACATCCCAAATGAAGGACACACCAAGAACAGCAAGTGGAGAAAATCTGGGAGACGGCAACATTGAACTCCACAAATCTATCACAGAAGGGTGCTCAACTAAGGCAAGGAAGCAACGCAGGTTAACCCAAGGAAAGAACAAAAATAAATAAATAAATAAAGAGCAAGCAAGAACAGACACCCAAAATGGGGAAAAAAAGAATCAGTCCATCACCAAAAAGAAAGGAAGAATCCCCAGAAAGAACACAAAATTAAACAGGGGCACCTGGAATATCAGATAAGGAATTCAAAAGAATGATGATAGAGAAGCTCAGTGAGCTCAGCCACATCAAAGAAAACTGTAAACAACTCCAGGAGAACTACAAACAACTCCAGGGAAATTACAAAGAACTCCAGGGAAACTACAAAGAACTCCAGGGAAGTTACAAGGAACTTACTGAGAACTACAACAGCATGAAA